>JAJEKB010017727.1:42012-104250 GCA_022393335.1 Macrotrachela quadricornifera
AACGACAATGTTAATATGAATTTTTTCTTTTCCCATGTTTAATAAATCACTTAGTGATGTGTTGAAACAATTGAAAGAAAGCTGATCTGAAATTAAAATGTTTTAATGAATTGAAGTATATTGATGATGAAAAGATAGAAAATAAAAATAAATCAAGTAACTGAATATTCACTAGTAAATCGGAAGGAAAAATAAAATTCTTAGAAAATATAAAGTTTTCTAGTATAGTATAAATAAAAGTGCATTCATAGATCAAAAATTTCACTAGGCTTACACAACTTAACATCATCATCTGTTGTTTTTTGTTGCTCTCTCTCTCTACACGTACACAACGTATCCTATCCACCATATTTTAACTAACTACTTGAGCTCGTTCTCTAACCTTCTCGAACGATGATGTTTCTCCGACAGAATAAATATAATGACGAAGTTTAAACCTTTTCGTAGAGGCCTGGTCACTTCTATTTTCCGATAAAACTTTCCATAATTTTTCAATGAAAAATTTTTTATAGATACGAAAAAAATTATTTAATCACAAGATTATTAGTAAATATTTTTTTAAAAAAGTTTTGTCAAAATTTCTTTTACCCAGTGATAGTAGCGCTATGTTCACTATTGAAAAGATATATTATCAGTACATATGAGTCATATAATGAAGATTAGTAATAATTCGAATATGGTAAAAAATATGTTTGTAAGTCCAAGATTCACGAACTTTGTTATTGATTAAGACAAGGACACTTTTTATTTGTAAACATTACATAAAAAAAATATTACAAAAAAATGATCTATTTATCTTTTATCAGAAGAATAAAGTAGTTGATTAACAAATGACAAATTTAAATCAGCTACTGGTGGAATTGCATCCATATCAGAGCTTTTAATGTTAACTAATTTTCGTGTATGACGATCTAAAAAAAAACATTTTTTTTTCTTCTTTCATATACTTTTATTAATTTTCATTACTCACCATGAATTAATTTCATACTATCTAATGATGGTACAGATAAACTATTCACTAGACAATTACCAAGTACAATACTAATTAAAAGTATTACTACGAAAAGAGCAATTGCAATAGACCAATATCTAAATAAAAATAATCTCATAGATAAAAATAAAATTCATAAATTATTTATTTTAATTACTTATGAGGATAATATGTAATACCAATTTTTTCAAACCAATTATTTGGTAAATATGCCCAGAGTACATAAACAACTGCAAACAATATAAAAATGTGTAATAATTATTTTATTTATTGAAATCTTACTAAATATAAATATAGATGTAATATATAGAAAAAAACCAATAACAGCTCGTTCAGGACGAGGTAATGGTGATGGAGTAGTAGGCATCTATAAGTTATAAGTTACGTATATTTAATAATACCTTGATATGAAATGATTGAAATAGAAACAAAATTTTTTGTTATTTTTAAAAAAATGGACCGTCTACTCTTAAGTAATATTTAATAGAGCGTAAAATGAAAAAATGTACATTATAAGAGAGGGAAAAGATTTCTTTATAGAATGGTCTTTTAATTATAAGTTTACTAAAACATAGATTATCTTACAGATTTTCAACATTAACATATTTAATGAAATTTTAGAGGATATTCTTTTATATTTGAATATAAACTTTAATAATCTTTTTAAAATCCATACATGAATTCTTAACAAATAGAAACAGCGAAACAAATTGAAAAAAATTTATTTCACCAATTTTGATAGTTCCATTCTTTATATAAATAACACCGAAAACAAAAAAAGCGAGACAAATCATACACATAGATGTATATAAAGAAAAAAGAAATATTTTAAACTCGATATAAACATCTGACGACAAAAAACAAAACATTTTAATCTCTTTTATTTTATTTTATATATACAAAGAAAAAAAAAAGATCAAAGAAATAAAACAGAGATTTATAAATATTTAAGAATAATTAAGAAAAAAATAATATTGAGATTTTGTATTTTATGTATAACCATTTGTTTTCCAAGGAATATTTGAAGATCTAATTTCATTTTCCATTGCCATTTTAACTTCTAGAAAAAAAATCAATATTACAATAATAATAATAATAATAATTCAATATCTAACCATCAAGACTTGGTGGTGGTGCATTTGTTCGTCGTAATAATAAACGTACATATAAACCACCATCACGAATTAATAAAATTGCTTCATTATGAGTCATTCCATATGTTGAATGACCATTTATTTCAATAATTTGATCTCCAGCCTAACAAAAAAGATATTAAAATAAAGAAGAAAAAAAAAACTAATTTATTAAATTTACTTTCATTCGACCATCAATTTCAGCTAAACCATTTTCAGCTATTTTTAATATATATAATGGTATAGAAAATTCTCGTCCACCACGAATACTAAAACCAAAACTTGAATTTATATATGATCGATGAAGATCAACAATAAAATAATCATCAGATAATAATGACTAAATAAGATTAATATTTAATCAAAAAATAAAACAAAAAAATTTAATCAAATAAATATTTACAGATTTTAATACATTATTTACACGAGATGATGTATGATTTTGATTTCTAAAATATAAAATAAAAATTATTTTCTTATAGAATATACTATTGTTAAATACTTTTCTGGCATATTAAGTGGATTATATGAAAATGCATTTCTTAATGTACGATTATTTTCATTCGTTATAATCATTGATGAAGATGATGATGGTCGAATACCATTTGATGAATTTTTATTTTCAACAGTTTGATTATCTTTTTTTTTTGAGAAGAAGAAACAATTTTTTAAATATAATATAAACACAAAAAGAATATTTGTTGATTACCATAATAAATGGGTGGGGCAACTGTAAGTGTTATAGTTCTACCAGATTCTTTTATTAAATCAACAACATCTGTATGAACCATTTGAGTTAAATCAATACCATTAACAGCCAATATACGATCATTTACATGAAGTTGACCACATAGATCAGCAGAACTATTAGGAATTATTTTACCTAAAAATAAAATAAGTTATTATCTATTTATTTATAAATTTAATAAAAATTGTAATATTTACCAACAATAGCACCAGCTTTATTTTGTGATGAAATAATAACAAAACCATAACTTTGATTTTCATTTGTTTTTTGTAATGTTACATAACGTATTTGATTATCATTTAATGATTTTATATAAGAACTATTATGATTTATTGGATATGTATATCGACGAACAATTAAACAAACATGTTGACGTTCTCTAGCTCGTTGCATAAGTTGAACAACTTTTTCATGAGATGCACGTATAGTTGAATGATTATCAATTTTAATTAGTTCATCACCAACTCGAAGACGACCATCAATATATGCTGGTGAATTAGGAAGAATATGACCAATAGATACTTGAGATTTTTCTTCTTCACCACCAATTATTCGTAAACCAAAACCATCACTTTAGGAAAACAAAAAAATTCTTTTTTTTTTTTAATATTAAAATAAATATAAATATTTACCTTGGACGCAAAAGTGTTAAATTAATAACTAATTCAGTATATTGTGACTGAATAGATTGTAATGATCGACTAATAATAGAAAATATATATTGATTAAGTAAAAAAACAAATTTTTTAAAACCTATTTTGTAAAGTATTTGATGAAAATTCATAAGATGTTGGTGTTTTACTTCTTGGTTTCATTGTATTAGCATGATAGGATGATGGTGTTGCACCAAATTCAGGTCCTGGAGTTTTACTACGTATTAATGATGCATTTGATAATGGTATATCACGTGCACTCCGTGATAAAGGTGTTTGTCGATTAAATACATATCTTGAATCAGGTGAAAATTCTTCTTGAGCTAATGGTGCTGATGTTTGAATTGTATTTGAATTAGGAAAATTTATATTATTATTATTATTATTATTATTATTTGTTATTGTTGTTGGTAATGGTGTTCGAGAACGAAGTAGAGTTGTATCAATGAATGGTACAGATGTAAATGATGTTGGAGTTTTACTACGAGATTTTTCTAAATATTTAGAAATTAATAATAAAAATATTTTTTTATTGTCAATTTTCTATACCATTTATTTTTGATGGAGAATAACGATTATTTATTCCATTGCTCTCCTAAAATTAAATTTCATTAAGTTTTATTAAATCATGCCTTCTACATAAGCATAAACATTCTTAGACATACGCACCCTCCTCCCCCCTCCCTGTCTCCTTTGAAAATAGAAGAAATATTAGTTTGTTACGTTTCCATATGAATAATTTGTTGATATTAAATAAATACTTTACAAAAATCAATAAACCAACTGAGGAGAAAAATTTCAATTGAAATTCTATGTAATTCTATTTGGCCAAAAACCACCAATAGATCGATCGATGTAATGTGCGCTTTACGGGCGGTATTTGCCGGTAGTGGCAAAAGAAACGATCATAGTTTAACAATTAAACGGTATACTATATTCTCACCGAAACTACATTACCGGTATTTTATTTATACTTATGAACATAGTAGTATTCTAACAGTACAACAAAAAAACGTGTTACATAAATCTATTGTTAGTAATATTCAAACTACATGACGATCTAGTTTTTTTTTACATGGTTATATTTCTTTTTCTACAATTATATTTGCTCGTTTTTTTTATCAAATATTATTATTTGTAAGTCATGTGCCTATTACCAGTTGTCATATTT
Organism: Macrotrachela quadricornifera; assembly: GCA_022393335.1. Lineage (NCBI taxonomy): Eukaryota > Metazoa > Rotifera > Eurotatoria > Philodinida > Philodinidae > Macrotrachela > Macrotrachela quadricornifera. The sequence goes on from JAJEKB010017727.1 coordinate 46,709, forward strand.
CTCAGTTAAATTTTAATAAACAAGTAGGTAGTATTACGATTCTTTATTAATCATGCTTATAACATGTCAATGAAACCATCTATTATTACATTGTGATCTATGAAAGAAAATAAAAAGTTGTTGATGTAACAGAACTGAATTGTTAATGTAAATCATAACGGAGTAACACAATAATTATGTTAACATAAAAGAATCTGCTTACATGAATAGTTACAAACTTTAATATTTTACTCTATAACAGTCTCTAGATTACAAATGATATACATTACAATAAAATATCATGCATATACACATCATTTTGTATATTTATAATAAAAGGTAGGACATAAGCATGCAGGATAAAAATCTCAAATTATATATGTTCACCTTATTTTCTTTATTATTTGTTAAAAATGAAACATGTTTTCCATTAAGAATTGTTCGATTATTTGACTATAGACAAATATATTATTTTTATCTCATCAATATACATTAAATAAAATCTTTTGATAAATTTAAATTCATACCTGATTATTTTTGTCTAGATGATGATGATTACCATCTAATATAAATGCATTATTATTTACATCCGAATCACCTTGAAAAAACAAGATGGATTAATTTCATGTTAAAAATTGTCAAATAAAAAAACAAAATGTTAATAATATACCTATATTTTTTTCTTTTCTAACACGAAATTTCAACATGTTATTAATGATTTTCTACACACGATCTATCTTCAGAATGAATAAATCTTTTTTTTTTCTATTCCTTAGAGTAAAAAAAAAAAAAAGAAATATTATTCCTCATCTAACTAATCATTTCTCATAGCGGGTGACATTAAATGAATACCATTTTTTTTTTAGTATTTCAATTGAATACAATAATGATCTATATATAAATTCAAAAAAAAATATCATTTTTTATATTAACAATTTGGATTTATCTTATGATAAAAACAAATAAAAATTACCTCGTCGAACAACAAATATTGTTTCAAAATCTTTTGAACATTTTATAAGTATATCAACAATATCTGTATGTTGTTTTCCTAATAAATCTTGTCCATTAATTGATAATAATAAATCATTTTCACATAAATTTAAACAACGTTGTTTATCAACAATAGACTTAACTCGTTGTCCATTTGGACTATCAGCAATAGTAAAACCAAAACCATGATCACCTTTTCGAATTTTAACTGCATATATACCTGAATTATTTAACATTTGATTATCTTTATAATCATTATTATTTGTTGAATAATGAATACCATTTAATGAAACAACATCAATATGTGGATCGTTTAAATTAACTGAAAGTGGATAACCACGACAAACAGTTAAATTTATAATATCACTTATTGATAATGATTGAAATATTTTAATAACATCTGAATAACTATAACCAATAACATTGGTATCATTAATAGAAATAAGAATATCACCTCGTTGAAGTTTACCATCTTTTGCAGCTGGTCCATCAGGTAAAATATCTTTAATTTGAAGAAATTCTTTACCTTTTTCATGACCACCAATTATAGTAAAACCAAAACCATGTTGACTTTTTCTTAATGAACATCTTATTAATTCATTACATATATTTTCATTATATTGAAACATTTCTTTAGCTGAATTACTTCGTCTTATATTATTATCGTTTATTTTAATCCCTTCTTTTATTGGACGTGGGGTTCCGTAATAATGTCCTTTTTAAAAAGAAAACAAAAATTCATTTTTTTTTCTATTTCTTTATCAAACAGAACGTAAGAAAAAAAATAAACCTTTATATATTCCACTTTCAAGTAAATTGCCACTTTTTTCTAATGCATAAAAATCTTTTATATTTAAAAATGTATAATCTTGTCCATTTATTTCACCTGGTCGAGGTGGACGTGTAGTGCCTATAAATGAAAAAACAACAACAAAAAATAAGTAAAGAAATATTATTTTATTTTAGTTTTTTAAGAATTTATATTAAAAAATATTTATTTACAAGGAACTGTTCTCATATAAAGATTATCACGTATTGTTTGTTGAAGATCATAATCAATTGAACCTTTTTCAAAGCGTCCATCAAGAAATTGACGAAGATCTTTTGTTAAACCTATTAAAAGAATATAAATAAAATAATAATAAAAAAGAAAAGAAAAGAAAAGTAATTTAATCTTGACCTTCAACTTCATCAAATATAAGATTATTATTTGTTGTTATATTTTCTATATTTGGAGATACTAATGATAAATTATCATACGAAGAATGAACCATAATATTCGCATTAGTCAACATTCTTCTTTTCTTTTTGTAAAATATTATCAAAGAAAAATAAATATCGATGAGAATATATAATAAATAACTTTTGTATGTACTTCAACTCAATATGTATATATGTATGTATTAGATAGGAATAATAATAGTATAAATGATGCAACAAATGCACTCGTGCGATGACAATATCAAGAAAACTTGAATAAGAGAAAAAAAAGGAAGAAATGAGAAAAGAGAGAATAACGGTATGCCTAATATGATAGCATGCAGTTAATATCAGCAGGCCATTGTTCTGTCAACGACTTGTTTACATGGTCAGTCGTCGGCATTTGATTATTGTTCTTTTAGTGATGATAAGACAAAAGAAGATGTAGAATTGCAGAACTCAATGCGTCAACGTGACGATTGCGACTAGTCTGAGCACAGCATGTAAAGATGAGATATAAACACACGTCGTCGATCGATGCAGGCGGTAATAGGCAGTCGTTCATTTCTTCCTTAGAGAACGAACTTTATCGACTTGAAATAATAACAAAGAAAAAAAAAAGTACCCATAAAAAAACCTATTAAATTATGTGAATATTTTTCCCATTGATTCATGCACGTCGTTCATATATGCATATATATGATCATACAGTCAAGATAGCAGTAATTCTTATTTCTCGATATGATTTACGGTTGCACAATACATGAGTGCTATTCTCGATAACTTTCTTTCTATTGCATTGTCCTCGATTTCATTCACGGCCGATCGAGTCATTTGAGAAAGAAATGAATATGATCGTTCTATGAAAATAATATTAATTCTATTCCGCCTGTCAATACGTCCTTCTTACAAATGTTTTTTTTTTATTATTTGATATATTCAAGAAAAAAAAACTATTTTTATCTTATCATTGATATCTCATGAGATATATGAACGAGTAAATTGAAAGGAGATTATAACACATGATGGTATTTCTCTTGACAATAAATCATCGTCCTTGTTGTTAATAAAGAACAGAAATTTAACTATCCGTAAAAAATACACATAGCGATCTATATATATATATATATGTAAGTCGATCGATCGATCGATCGATTAATTAATTGACACAAATGAAAAACTGTGACCGATTTCTTTGCTTTTTCTCTGCCAGTGGCAAAAAGAAAAAAAAACGACGAAGAACGAGCAATGTATTCTTTCAAACGACTAATATGGTTTAAGTATACATAAATCTAATGAAATGATCTTCAATTTTTCCTTCAAGCATTATGTAAATTCGTTGATAAAAATATTAAAAAAGAAAGCAAAACATCCATACATACATACCCGATTTAACAGTTTTTAATTTAATGTGTCTACCATTAACAGAACATGTTTCAATACATAATTGAACTTCAGGTAATGTCCAACCAGATATTTTATATTGATTAATTTCAAGAATAATTTCATATAAATTTATTTTATCACCTTTTATTATATTTATTGATGATTTATGATGTAATAATGATATTGATTCATTACAATAAATAAATTGACCATTATCAGCACCACCTATTAAAGAAAGTTGAATTGAATGATTATAATCATTTGATGATAATAATGTTTCATGACAAGTTTGTGACCAATGTTTTATAGGTAATGATGATGAAGATGTTAATGCTATATGATCTGTAGGTAAATGATGAGATTTTATTGTATTAAATGTTGATGTCATTTATTAAAATTTATTTTAATTTATAAATATATCAAAAATCATTATTTAATCGAATAAATTATATGCAATGTGAAATGATTGTCGTTAGTGTCACTAGTAGTTAACATCTGAAAATGATGATTTCTATATGTCAATATTTGTTCTTTTTTTAAATATTAAAAAGAGAGAAAAAAACGCATTAAAAAAAAAGAATAAAAAATCCCATTAATACTGTTTTTATTAAAGTAAAGACACAGAATGAATGAAATTGTGAACCATACAGACATTTTTCCATAGCCTTGACATCATCGATTGTCGATAATAATTTGGCGATGTGAGCATCAAATATATGTGTACTTATGAAGAAAAAGAGAAAGATGGAACATGAATGGAGGAGGGATAGCTACAATAAGAGATCAAATATGTGTATTGATGTGCTACCACAGAGCAAAACAAAGAACGATTGTAAGCCACTCTATTTCGATCGATTCTTTCTTTATTTCTTTTCTTTCATACGCAAATCATCATCATCATCATCATCCTACATCAACAATCGGATGATAAGCGTCTGAAAATCGAGCTTCCAACAACTGCTATTACTTTAAAATCAGATGTTTCTCCATCAATATGATGATGTGTATAACATCATATACTCTTTCTCGCCTTCTTTCTTGTTAACAACAACATTCGATGTTAGTTTCATTCTATATATAAGCAAGTGTAATCGTATTAACACATCAGCACTTATTCTCTATTATGTTTGCTCATGCAACAATTCTTGATGATGTCTATTTTCCTCTCTGTTATCTCTCAAGAGACTGACAAAAGAAACAAAGAGTTTACTTATGACGTCAATTTAACAGATCTCAATTAGAAAAGAAATAATACAAATTATTGAAGAAGAAGAAATGCATTCCGTGAAATAACTTCTCAATTAACATAATACAAAAGTATTTGTATTGGTTCTTGCATAGCCAACAAAATGGATTCAATAAACCTTCTTATGATGACCTAAAAATGAAAAATAAATAAATAAATAAAAAAGAAACTATTCGATTGAATGAAAAAATAATTCATCTATCTCTCGTTCAACATGTGTTTATTGAGTTGTTGTTGTTGTTCAATCGACAAAATAAATAGAAAGGATTTACTATCAATAAGGATTGATAAATAAGCGACCGAGAAGATTATAAAGTTTCTTTTCTTTCATAGTATTAAATCGAACGAAGAAAAACAAAAATAAATAAATCATTATTTTTCTGTATTTTTTTATTTTTAAAAACATTCATTGAGCAATACATAAGTAAATTAATAAGCAGAAAAAAAAAAGAAAAACAAAATATATTTGTAACATATAATAGAAGATATTTTACATAAAGAAAAACAAAAACAAATAAATAAATAAATATCATTTCAACAAAACAAGAAACTGAAATATTCGGAAGACGAATCTTGCACGCACAAAGTTTAATGAATAATAGAAAGACATTAGTTAATAAACTATTTACGCAGATGTCAATTCATAATATTTGCCCGTATTTGGATCATAGAAACCCTTGAGCGTTGCATCATAGCATAGTTGAACTAATTCGCTCTCACTTGTTGAGTCAAATAATTTATTATCATGAAGTGAACTTGGTTTTTTGATTGTATCCGTTGAATTGAATTTAAATGTAAAAGTTTGTTCAATATCGGTATTATTTCCTATAGTATTATTATTGTCTGTAACAATTGATGCCATTAATGGTGGTATTTGAGCATTTTCACTTGAACGCATTTGACTTTGATAATACTGTGCAAAGCGTGCTCGTGCTGCTAATTCTTCATTAGGTTTCAATGTACGTGGTGATAATTTAAATGTTGTTGTATCTAATGGATTAGTAACAACATATTCATATTTCTTTAGATCTAATGTTGGTTGTTTCTCTTTTTTGAGTGATGTTTCTTCATTTGGATTCCAACTATCGTCTAATTGAATACTAGCAAGAATAGCTGCTAATTGCATTGAATCAGCCATGTCAGCTTCAAAATTATCTTGTGATTGAGAAAGTTCAATTGAATTTGTTTGTGATTGTATTTGATTATTATTATTAAATATTGGTGAAGAATTTTGTTCTTGTTTTGATGATGAAGAAGGAAAAAATAAAACAAGTCTTCGTTTTTGTACAGATTGAGGAACATTAGATTTCTTTTGTTTTTTTAGAGCATTTAAAGAATTCTTTTGTTGGTCATTAGGTATTAACACATCATTTGTTGAATATGTTGGTTTTTTTAAAAGATGAGTGTTATCATTATGTGAACGTGGTATTAATGATCCATTGGCTGATGATGATTTTGGTTGATTTAATCTTGAACGTGGAGAATTCCCATCTGGTGCTGATGATATACGTAAACGTGATTGGCTATTATATGAAGATTTTCTATTTGGTGGAAGTTCACGTGGCCGATTACTAAATGTATATACATCTTTTGAAGAGTTAAATGATAAATTGTCATTTGTATTAGAACGATAACGTGATATTAATGAACTGTCTGATATTAAAGACGATTTATTATCATTTAATTTTTTAGATGATGGTGCATATATAGGTGGTATGGGATTAGGAAAATGTTTTATTTGTAATGGTAATCGAGAACGATCATTTGTCATTATTGATCGAATATTTTATCATAAAAATATTGTTGAAGTAAAATTAGTTTGATAAGCAGTTGTCGACATAATATATCTAATATTCTATTTTAGTTATATCGTCATGCTTAATATGAAAAAAAAAGGAAAAAAATGTTTTACACCATATGTTGTTTATTATACTTTCTTTATGAGAGATTTTTTTTTATCGTTCTTCAAAATTTTGAAAAACTACCCACAACCAACAGAAATGAATGAATTTTATTTTTATTTTATTTTTTAACATATTAGATCTAGAATGATGAAAAATACGTTTCTTTTTTTTTTAATTTTTTTTTTTCCGTTAAAATTATATTTATTTTTATTGGTTATATAAGGAAACCAGCTGTTCAATGTTCAATGAATTCTTCAGATATTTAATGACATCTATCATAGATAGAAAAAAAATATTTTAATATAATTCTTTTTATGAAAAAAAAAATTATTATTAGCTAAAAAGTATTCATGTGAAAGATTATTTTATACTAACTAATAAGAATTTATACCTAAGTCACTTTCAACTTTTAAAAATGATTCAGGATTTGAAGTATTACGTTTTAATGTATAAAATAAATTTGTTTATGACTAATTTCTGGAAGTGTTCATGGGTATTTTACATAGAACACATTATAATGAGAGATGAATTATTAACACATATAGATGTAAATCGAAAAAGAATCAATAATACATCTTAAAAAATAAAACAAGATAAGTACGGCACCCTTTTTTAAATATATCGTCTTATCATCACAAAACATTATCAATTCAAGTGCAAATATATACTCACATGTGGAGATATCTTTTTTCCAACAAAAAAACTCATTGGAATTTATTTTTATACTACTCACTAAAAATAGAAGTGGGAATATAGCCAAAAATATTTATGACTTTTGTCCTACATCATTGATTATCTATGATTATGATATAAATAAGGTAAGATTCTTAAGTGACAATCGAGTATTTATTTTATTTTTTATTCATTCGACTTCAATTATTCTACTAGAATAAGATCAACAATATTCAAAATTTTCAATATTCTTGTTTTAATAGCGATACTCTTATCAGAAAGTCAATTGACTGAGGTATATCTATCTAAACATATTCAGGTTGTTTATAATATCAAAGACAACAGCCTGTTGCACTATTGTGAATGAAATCTCTTTAATTCTAATAATAATTATGCAAACAATGACTTTGTATATAATGAGCGCGCGTTAAAATACGACGATGATAACAGATTCTATTAATCAATACGTGCAATTCTCGATTGTAACAAAAGTGACTAGTAAATCTATTGAAAACGAAATTATCGAGTGACATCGAAGTCTTTAAAATTACTGTTGATTAAACAAATTATATATGAAAAATACAAGACGGATGTAAGAAAGCTTATACTCTTGCATCATTCATCGCTAGACTAACTAAATAAATCATCAATTGGCTGTTACAAAATTTCTAAATATACCTTTAATATGCTTATGATGTCTTCTATTATAATCATCCAATGAAATTATATTCATATTAATTATTCACACTAAATATTAATATATTAACTTTAAACAAATATATTTTTACTAACTTTTTTTTAGCTTTATAGTTTATCATAAATTATGAGTTAAAAAAGAAATAAGAAATATCTTCAGCATGAGTACAACAGAACAAATCAACTATTAAACAGTATATCTGACTTCAATTGATTTGTTTTTAGAGTGCATCGATAAGAACAAACATTTGCCCTCTCACTAATATAATTTGTAAAAACAATATTGTTTTCATTTCATCTTCCATTCGTATTGAATTAAAGAGAAAAAAACAAACTAATGGATTGCAACACGCAGAATTGTCATAAAAAAAATGAAATAAAAAAGTTGATTATGGTTCAATGTAAAAAAAACATAATTTCATTCTTCTTTTTCAAGAGGTAGACTTGAAAGGATAGAATATATTTTACTTATTTTTTCGGTATATGAAGATGCAAATAGAAAGTACATTTCTATGTAATCAGTTGTTTGCATAATAAACTTATTTGAAATATGTCATTACATCTTAATTTTCTATGTAATAAAAAGCCTCAATATGATAAATTTTCTCATTAAAATTCTCAAATAAAAATAGTACATTTTGTCAAAACAAATTATTCATTTCATTAATTTCTATAAAACAAAATGAAACAGAATAAGTAGCTGTTTACAACTCATATAATCGTGTTTTTTTGGTCATTTTAAGCGCCCTCGTGTCTAGATCACATAATATGGATCCGGTTCCTCTTTAAAATGTAGCAGTTTATCACTAATTGCTCAGAAAATTTGTTATAAAATTCAATTTTTATGATTAGTTGGTCTGATTCTTTCCTCTCCCTGACAATGGGCAGTTAGATGACAACACATGATTTCGTAACAATCTCAGAATCAAATCAAAATTATCGTTTTTCATGTAATTTTATTTTTATTCGAATGGCACATTATACTGTTGTATTTTCTAGTTCAAAACTTTCCTTCTCAACCTTCAATCAAGATCTCAAAAATTATACTCAAAGATATGGAATTCTCTATTCAATATTGTAACCTATTTCAAGCCTCATCCTTTTTGTTTTGATTTTCGTAGTTGAACGATTGAGTAGATATTAATCTGATTAACTTTAGAGACACAAAAATTTATTTAAAAGACAAAATCGTCATTCTTGTAGGTAAAAAAATTTTCTGCTAAACGGAATTAAAACTAAAACTTGAAATAAATTAATACAGATATTTATTATGAAACGTTCGCTATTGATTAATATTATCCTTGATTTGTAGAATAATGAATGTGAATTATTCTTAATTTACTAGAACAATTAGAGATTAAGTATTGGACGTACATCAATAAGACTTTTATAAATCGGGTTCTGGTCATTGGTAACCGTCTTCTAGTCTATTACCAGCACATTCATTATATTTTAGTGTTAATAGAATTTTTTTTTAAATATTCGTTGTTTTTCTGCAAGAGTTTCGATTGATTTATATTGAAGAACTCACAAAAAAATATAAGAGAAAACCACAATAAATTGCAGTATTTAAAATTGCTGTTTTTATCGCTTTTATAAAGTTATGAAAGTCAGATTATAAATCATTGAAAGCCATGAATTACTGTTGAAAATTGTGAATTTATTTACTGCGTCTCGTCTTTTTCTCAAAAACTTTCTGATGAAACTCTAGATTCGACAGAACTACTTCAATAGAATCAGTTACTTGCCATTTTTAAGGGCAATGAAATAATCTTTTTAAAGCCTAGTGTAATTCTAAAGTTAATACGATGAAAAAACCACAGTTAGCATCATTAATCGAATACCACTATGAGTTTTTACTAAAATTTTTTTCGTGGATGTTGCTAGTAATTTATGTACTAATTTTAAAAATAAAGAAGAAATCACAATCATCAGATAAAATATCTACACATTTATACGTGATCGACAATATCGAAAATATACAATATATCAGATTATTCTGAAAATATATACAAAATGATTATGTAAAAAACTACTGATATGATATAAAACATTATGAATTTACACGAAACAACTTGAAAGATTTGATTAAACTATTGAGATGATAATTTAACATTGAGTTTAAAATGAAAAATTCTCGACTAATATTCAATACATTTCCATATGTTTACTTATTAATAATCAATAAAGTGAATAAGTTTAATAAATTTAGAAGTATTTTGTTTTATCTTAGATAGATGTCGTTACTTCACTAAATATTTTTTTTTGTTAAAATACATATTAATGGAAATAAAAATAAAAAAATAATAAATTTCAAATTGAATGTTTTTTTTTGTTTATTTTTTTATTTGAAAGTTTAATGTATTGAAAAAAAATTCTTTAAACAAAAAAAAAATAATAATAAATAAATCGATTGATTGATTTTTTTTCTCTTCTATTTCAACCTGATGACTCATAGAAATCAAACATTTGAATGAATGAAACCTTTAACATCTATGTACAGTAATTTTCTAGTTGAACAAAACAATCATGATGTATATTAAAACATGAGCCATTTTCTATCAATATTAATTATAAAATGAGTGGTATTAAACGTACTTTTCTTGCTGAAGAATGTTCAGCAACAACAAATGATAACAATTCATTATTAACAGAAAATAATAATATTCAATCATCAAGTCTAAGTGATTCTCCACAATCAAAAAAACTTCGACGTTCATCATCACATCATACAACAGAATCTGAAAATGATGATGAAATTCAAGAAGAACAATATGAACAAGAAAATGGTATAACAAATGGTAAAAATTTTTTCAATTATTTTATATATAAAAACTTTTTTTTTTTGTAATAAAGGTCATTCACCAGTTCAATCTGAAAGATCTGAAGAAGAAGATGATGATGATGAAGATGAAGATGACGATGAAGATGAAGAAGCAACTGAAGCTGAACCAGAAGGTTTTTCTGATGATTCAATTGTTCATGTTAGTTTTGATAATGGAAAAGATGATAGTAAATAAATAATATGAAAAGAAAAAATAAAACAATCCTATATTTTTGTGTTTTTTTCAATTTATATAGTATTTCGTTATAATGGTTCAATACGTTTTCATATCATTGCACCATCACGACCACAATATGGTCAATTAACAAGTGATCAATCAATAATTCGTACATTTATATGGACTTTATTAGCATTTTCAAAACCAAATTATGATAATTGTCATAATGATGGTGGAACATTTAGTCTTTTTCTTAAATGTGAACCAGAAAAACCTTCACCAGGTTGGTCAATATTTGCTAAAGCTGAATTAACTCTTTTACATGCAACTGATTCAAATAAAAATTTTGTAAAAAGTAAATCTATATAAACAAAAAAAAAGATATATTTTTTTCTTTTAATTAATCTATGTTTATCTTTCTAAAGAAATCAATCATTTATTTAATGCACGTTCAATTGATTGGGGTTTTCATCAATTTAAATCATTAAAAGTATATTTTAAAAATAAAGAAAATATTATTTCATTCTTTTCTTTTTTATTAATATTAGGAAATCTATAATGAATTTATACATTGGCCAGATAATACAATTCGAATTGAAGCAAAAATTCATGCAGATGCTCCACGTAATGTTGAGTAAGCTGAAAATAGTTTTTATATAATATGATTATACAAAAAAAAAATTTTTATTTTAGATGGGATTCAAAAGGACAAACTGGTTTTGTTGGATTGAGAAATATTGGTGCAACTTGTTATATGAATTCATTTTTACAAACAATTTATTTTACTAAAAAACTACGGCGGGTTTGTTCTTTTTAATGTTTATCTGTGAAAAACAGATTGAAGTGATGACATATTAAAATAATCGATATGAAGTTTTGCATTCCTGTACTGAAAATGTTTCATATTTCTTGAAGATATTAATTATCATATTTTAACACTCTAAATGAACTTTTTAATTATATTAAATATAATTTAACGCTACGTGATTAGAAATTATCTATGATCGAAAATAGGATATTTTACTTCATGTTTTTAAATGAGAATGTGTATATTGCATTGTCGCATTTTAATATCTTAGACAAAACTTTTTCTTTATGATAGGAAAAGGAAAACTACATAAATTACACGCGTTTCATATAGGTACCAAAGACAGTTTTGAAATATCAAACTCATAGAAAATTTAAAGAGATAATAGTAAATAAAAAAGAGAAGAAAGATATATTATAATGATGTTTTTTAATATAGAATCAGAAGAATTTTGAATGGCATAGAAGAAACAAAAATAACAATAATAAGCTTAAAGTAACAGTAATTTAATCAGAAGCAGAAGACATCATCAAATAAGGAGATTTTAGATTCATACAATAAGCCAATGATCTTTTTCCTAGTTCCATATTTATTTACAATGTCTTTTTTTTATTTCATTCTAATGTATTTTGTTTAGATATAGATGAGATCGACTATATATTTAAAATAGATTGTTAATAATATATAATGTAAGCATTGTAAAACTAATTGATAACATCTTTGATCAACATGTGATGGAATATAAGACTGCTTAATTTTTGTTGTATAAGAGATCGAATAAACTAGATTAAAAGCCATTAGATACTCTTAATTCACAATTGAAACATGCTATCAAAGAAATTGTTTATATTAGTACATAAAAAAATATCATTTTTATAGAAAATTAATAGACAAATCTTTAAAAAAAAAACTTTTCTTCGGAATCTTTCGATATAATTGATTGATTACTTGGTAGATATTTATAATTATTAATTTGTAAATATAAATAAATTTTAATTAAATATTGTGAAAATAAAAATATATTTATATTTAGGCCGTATATGCATTACCAACGGATAGTGATGATCAATTACATAGCATTCCACTTGCATTACAAAAACTTTTTTATGATCTTCAATTTACAGATCGACCAGTTAGTACAAAAAAATTGACACGTTCATTTGGGTATACTCTTGATTATTAAATTATTTAATAAAATAAATTATTCTTTATTTGTCTTTCTTTTTTCTGGATGGGACAAACCGGATGAATTTTGTCAACATGATATACAAGAATTTTGTCGAGTGGTAGGTAGGAAAGGAATATTAAATTATAACAATAATCCTATTTTATTTATTATTAATATTATTATTTATTTAAAAATATTATTCAATTTGTTTAGTTACTTGATAAATTAGAATCAAAAATGGAAGGTACAACAATGGAAGGTGTTATTCCATCATTATTTCAAGGACAATATGTGGTAAATTAAATTTTAATATATAAATCTTTCTTTTTTTTAATATTTGCTTTTTTTATTAAGCAATATGTTCGCTGTACAAAAGTTGATCATGAATCTCGAGTAAAACAAACATTTTATGATGTACCATTACAAGTACGAAATAATGCTAATAGTATGTAATACATATATATATATATTTTCTTAAATGTTAATTTATTTTTGATTAGTTACGGAAAGTTTTCGAGATTTTTGTAAAAGTGAAATATTAACAGGTGAAAATTTATATGATGCTGGTAGTATTCATGGTCTTCAAGTTTGTTTTTTTTTAAAATGAATTCTTAAGTGTATTATTTAATTTTTATTTTCTTTGAATATATTAAGGAAGCAGAAAAAGGTGTTAAATTTCAAAAATTTCCACCTGTACTTTGTCTTCATTTATTACGTTTTGAATATGATTATGATTTATCTCAACATAGAAAAATAAATGATAGTTATTCATTTGATGATCATCTTGATTTAAGTGAATTTCTTGAAAATCCTGATTGTTCATTATGTTCATATAAATTATTATCAATATTAGTACATAGTGGAGATAATTCAAGTGGTCATTATGTTTCATTTATTAACCCAGCATTAGATGGACAAGTAAGAAGAAAAGACTTATTTTCAATACATATACGATACTAAATAAAAGTCTGTATTCGAATAGATCTTAATTGTTGCATCAACTCTTCTGGTGCTCTTAATACTTAACTATGACTAATTTATGATATTTTTATAGGAAACTGAAGTACAATTTATGACCTGTCTTTAATCTAAAAATTGAGTACATTTACTTGTTTTGCATCCCTTTAGATTGGTTTTTGAGAGTTGTTGGCCATAATATCTAACTAGAAAGAAAATTTCTCCAAAAGTTTAAGTTCATTTCATTGAATTGTTATTAGGTTATTAGCCATCAAAGGACAGGAGATTATTTCTTTCCACATCAACGATCACAGTCTTTGAAGTGATTTATAAACATCAATGGAATTAGTAATGTCGATAAATACGATTTAACATTACACAATGTAGAATCAACTAATACAATACGCTATTCATTTCAAAAGATATCACGCTGAAGAGAAAAATAGAGATTATCTACCATAATTCCCTTTATAACTGGCGAAGGAACATAACCAACTGATGCGTCACTGTTGAGTCAAGATCTTGTGCACTATGTAGGTTCGAATCGGCTATGAATATCTCAAAATTATCTCATCCCAATGAGAATTTGTCGCTCCTATTCTGAACTATGAACATCAAATCCGCCGATATATATGGGCGATGTAAAAGCATGCCTTTACTAGAGCTCTATCTTCAGCTGGAATAATCAAAAGATCTTAAATTTTCACATTAAACTATTCTCAGTGTGATCTGCCTCTGTGTAATATTTCAGCAATAATAAGCTAATGGGGCGAGATCATCTTAGGATATTCATAGCTCATTAGGACTTATATGCTGCACAGAATCTCGATTCAAAAGTAATATATCAGCTGGATACGTCCCTTGATATGCACTATAGGTGCTGTAGTACCACTGTTCTACATTTGTAAGAAGTACATACATTCAAATTGTTAGACTTACAGCACATTCAATGATCGAGATCCACAAGAGCAAAGACTTTTGTTTACTACGATATACACATTAAATTGTTATTTTAGTGGTTTAAATTTGATGATGATGTTGTGGCACGAGTAGCACCTAGTGATGCTATAGAAAGAAATTTTGGTGGTACTCAAGATGATGATGGAAGTATGTATAATACATCAGCTTATATGCTTGTTTATATACGAGAAGATTGCCAAAGTAAATCTAAAAATATATTTTAATTAAAATAAAAAAAAATAATTTTGATATGTTTATTTTTATTAAATAGAAGATGTTTTATGTGATGTTAATCAAGAAGATATTCCTCAAAATTTAATAACAAAATTTGATTATGATAAGTAAGAAGAAAATTTTTGTTTTTTATTATGTTTTAATAGATTAATTATTAATTTATTTATCTAAGAAAATATATTTTAAAACGTCGTCAAGATATGATGGATAATGATGGATTTGTTGATATACAAATTATATTAACAGATGATTTTCATATTCAACAAACAATTTGTTTAACAGATCTTATTTGTGAAAAGTAAGATATTAATTTGAAAGAAATAAAAAAGAAAAATGAAATATTTTCTTTTTTAAATTAGTCCTGTAGAATTATTACAAAATAAACGTTGTTTACGATATGTACAAGCTCAACATTCAGAAATATTTCATGTATTTGCAAAACGATTAGCATATGTCATGGTATGTATTTCTCAATTATTTTGAGCTATATAGATCAAATTAAAACAAAAAAACATGTAAACATATTAAGACTTTCATCAAGAAAATTTGAAAAATTGTGCTATTTGATTGAAATATAGTTAATCGTAGAATCTTAGTAGAAAATAATATTTTTTATCATTGTGAAATAGTCAAGCAGTGAGAATTGCTAAATTACTCAGTTTCTCCTAGAAAGAGACACTTTTAATATAAAAAAGATTAACAGAAAATAAAAAATAATGCTACTGGTCGACAAAGTTGGACGAACTTCTTTAGAATTGTTTGCTTCTTAGTTTTTCTTTCATTTGATGATGAATAATTATTTGCTACTACTGTCGAAATGAGAGCGTAAGAACCAGTTCCAATCGGAAAAACTGAAGACAATTATCGAATATTGAAAGAAGAAATATGATGACTGAATTTTTCGCTTCTAAAGAAAACTGGTTAGAACCGAATATGGTCACTTGTCGGATATCGACATCATATTACTGCTTTCAAATCCAACCATTTTCTGCATTATAGTATTTACAGAGAAGCCAGTAATATTATGGTGCCTATCATAATCTATAGCAAAACGCAGACGTAAATTTCTACTTCTATACATTAACACTCGTTTTAGAACATGTTCCAAAGAAAAAGAAAATATACTATATTGATTTCGATGCAAATGAGAACTTCTATTGTATATTTTAAGACTATGAGTCGAATAGAATATAGTTTTAATCCTAGTAAATATTCGTGTTTTTTTCTTTGAGGAAGATAATTTATAGTTTTAGTTATTTTAAGGCTTAACCAATTAAAATATGATCTTAAAATAACATCCTACTAACTCCATATATCTTAAATCTTTATAGAGGATTTTAAAAATGAGCATTATTTATTATTTCTAGGGAGTAAATCTTGATGAAGATATTCGAATATGGATTGTTCATACACATGAAATTCATCTTAATCATCATCATTATCATTCTCAACCACTTCTTACATCTGCACTTGTTTATTGTGATGATTATAATAAAAAAGTAATAAAATAAATTATTATATAAACAAATATTTCTTTCGATTTTCTTGAATAGATAATTGATCTATTTGAATATGATATATCGGATCGGCGAACTTTATCAATATTTGTTGAACAAAAAGTATTTCTTAATGGTATTTATCAATTATTATCATTTGATAAAGATGGTAATATATATTTTTTTTCTCTTCAAAATAGTATTATTAGTTTTTTCTTCATATTTAAATAGATGATCTATTAATATTTATTCGTCTTTATAATTTTCGTTATGAATCTCTTTTATATATTGGTCATTTTCTTTTTCCTCAACAACAATCATTTCGTAAGATAAATATCTTATACGATCATTCTTTATCGTTATTTTAAATAACATTTATTTTATAGAAAAATGTTTAAATGATTTTGCACTTCAAATCAAAATTTCTATATCATCTTCAACGACATTTATTGTTCATCAAGCTGTGCCAACACATAATCAAACACATCAATATGAATTAATCAAAGCTTCTAGTTATGATTTGTCATTAAATCAAGTACTTGATCCATGTTTATCTGGTGTATCAATTATAATTCAAATAATTGATATTAATCAAACAAATGATGATTATCCATTAACAACAATTGAAGATTATTTTCGGTAAAGAAATATAAAAAATACAAAAAAAGCAAACGATAATTTTAATTTTATTCTATAGAAATATTGAAAATCGTCAAGAATTTGATGTTTGTAATCGAGATAGTTTACGAAATGAATGTCTTTTTAAATTATATCTTCCAATGAAAACAACGATTAAAGAAGTTATTCGATTAATTGCTGAACGAATTGAATATTCACAACAACAAATTATTTTACAAAAACCTTCAACGTAAATTTTTTTTATTTATTAAAATTATATTATAACAAAAACGACACAAATTATTAAGTGAAACAATTAAGCTTCGATCGTTCTATAAATTTGTGATTGCTATTATTAATTCTAATTTATCAGAAGACATATCCTTGCCATATTTATGAAAATTTAATAATAGCTTTTCAAAAATAATTTTAAAGTCTGTTTTAGAAGAGCTCTTTCAGATTTCGAAGAAATTTAAACAATATTTTTCTGAAATAAACTATTTTTTCTTTCGAATTTGCTTTTGATGATAATAAAAGAATATATATAAATCTACAAAATAGTATTACAATGATAGAATGGACTTGCATACATATCTTCAGTAATAAAATAGGTTTATCTATTGTTCGAAAATTTAGTACGAATTGTCTAACTCTCAAGAGAAGTCTAAACGTTTACATTAATATTTATTACATAGAAAACAGTTTAAATTTGCAAAGTTTGATCACAAAATTTGACTTTGATTATTAAATCAGTCGAAAACAGCAATATTTTTGTACATTATTCATTGTAAAATATTATGTTTACTCAATCTCGTCTAAAACAGACTATACTTTCTGTTTTTTTTGAAATATTTACTGATTTCCTAAACCTTTTCGCATTGCTTCTATCTCAATATTTACAAATAAATATTTACTATTCTTAAATAATGTTTTCTTTTATTATTATAATAGTTCAACATCTGTATCAAATAATATTTCTTCTACAAATTCATTACATATGTCAAGTGATCAAACATTGAGAGATCTTTATTCTAATACACGTGGTTCTGTAACATCTCCACGAAAAATTTATTTTAGACGAGTAAAACAAAAATAAAAATAAAAAATTATTTATACTTTTCATATATATTTTAGTTACCTTTTAATTATACTGAACTTGAACATCGTCGTCCAATTCGTATATTTTTTACTAATCCACTAAAAAAAGATGAACAACGTGATATACATCTTTATGTGAAAAAATCTTCAACGGTCATAGAATTTCTTAATGAAGTTAAACAATGGTTTCCAAATATTTGTTCAGACAATGGTAGTCAACAATTAAGGTAATATTTTTAGAATATATTTATTTAAAAACCAAAATTTTCTCTCTTATTTTTTTTAAGATTAATTGAAGTAACATTATCTACTCCAATAAATCCATTACCATTTCATCTTCATATATGGTCAAATCGATCATGTATAGATGAACTTGAAAATTGTTCAAATCGTTATTATCATTTAGAAGAAATTTCTAATGATGAAATAAATCTTGAAAAGGATTGTGAATTAATTCCTGTTGCAAATTATACGAAAGTAATATTAATTTATTTATATTAAACATAAATTTTAAAACAAAAATAAAATATTGTTTAGGAAAATATTATTCAAATAAATCTTCAAAAATTTTTTCCATTTCTTCTTAAAGTAATACATGTAAGAGAAAAGAAATTTATTATTTATTAAAAATTAAAAAATTTTTGTTTTTTTCATTTTGTAGAATGAATCTTTTGCTGATGTTAAACAACGATTACAAACTAAAATGGGTCTTATGAATCGAGAATTTGAAAAAGTTCGATTTATTTTTCATTTTATTTCGAATTATCATCTATATTTCCCCTTTTTTTTTAGTATCGATTTTCAATATTTAATGGTAGTAAAATAATATCACGATGTGATGATAATATGGGAAGAATTAATGTTAACGAACTGAAATTAATACAAAGTGAATTTTAAATTTTTTCTTTTTTTAATTTATGAATAAAATTTAAAAAAAAATATTTATTTTATAGATACATGTTGGCTTGGTTTAGAATTACCATCGATATCAAATCCACGCAAAACTAGGAAATCACTTTTTTCGGAAAAACCAATTCGAATAAACTAGTCGTGTGTAATTATTTGTCATGTGTTCTTTTCTAAAATGTATTTCTGTCAATTGACAAAAAATGTTTTTTTTTTTGTTATTTCTTTTTCTCTTTCTATTTATAAAACAACTAATGTGCTCATGATTTCTGTTTTGCTATTGTGCATATCAATGTATAGTCGTATATGAGACGCAAATATGAAGAAAAAAAAAGAAAGATATGTTTTTGTTTTCTGAGACATGCATAGAGAATTTTTTTCCTTTTGGTTTTGTGATTTCTTTATGTATATGTATGTGGTTCGATCCTATTTTGTTGTCTATATGAACATAATAAAAGGACAATAGTCCTTAAGATAAAAAAAAAAACGATTTTGAATAGATATTATATTGGAATTGTATGATAATCATGTTTACACCATGGTTTATTAGTGTCAAGTATATGTGCCATGGATAATAAAGCATGTGATCCATCAATATAAGGTTCATGAATTGGTACATTGAATACTGTATCATTTTGAATATCTTCACTCTGATTATCATCAGATCCATCGTCTGGATCAAGTAAAAAATGTACATGATTTTTGACAGATATTAATTTGAACGATGATTCATTTTCATCAGAATTACTTGTACTACTATCTGATGTTATTGATGGTTCAGTAAGAATAATAGCTGGTGATGAAATAAATTTTTTTTTAAGTTTATTATTTTCTTCATGATTTGTATGAATATTTATTGTATTATTTTGTTGTACAGTTGTTGCATCCATAAAAGAAAAAGATTGTCGTACATGACTAACAGATGATAATGTAGAACGTAATCTTTGTGTTTTATTAATTAAATGTTGATGAACAATATGAGCTAAACGACGTTTTCGCATTGAAAATAAACCTTGCAAAACAATAAGTATACCAAGAATAATTGAATATTGTGTTAAAACAAATAAAAGACCATGTACGGGATGTTTTAAATGATCATGTAAAATATCTTGGCATATAAATAAATCTGGTATTTGTGTTGAAGTATTGATTTGATAATAATATATACATATAGAATATTTTTCTTTCGGATTTAATCTAATTAATAATAATGAATTTGTAAAATAATAATCATTATTTGATGTAGTTTTTAAAACTAATTGTTCCATTTTAAGTATTTTTTCTATATTTGTTTTATATTGTCTTATAGCAAAAAGAGAATATTTTAATGAATCAATTGATTGAATTGAACGTGATGGAATAGATATCATATTTGGGTATATATTAATTTTACTATCATTTTTAATAGGAATTTTTTTTTCATTTGTGAATTTTGAAATTGAATATAAAGAAAATACTATACGAACTGTTTCTTTATCAATAAATGTCCAATTTACTTCATAATGTGGTCCAGGATGAAATTCTTCGGTATTTATATCTGATTCATTAATTATTCGTTCAGAATAATTATTATCAAAAAATATTTCTTGTTCAATTATTTTAGTAGATTTCTTTTCAGATAATATTATTGATGAATTATTTTGGAATAATTCTGTTAATGAAGAATTGGTATCAATAATCTAGTAAGAAGCAAGAAAAAAGAACAATAATTTATATTTGAGTATTTATTTTTCTCTTTACTTGTTCAAATACAAAATTTGTATCAAACTTAACTAATGTTTCTGGTACGATTTGTTGTAAAACATTTGTTTCACTTAATGATGCAAATAATAGAAATAAAAATTGTTTCATAATCAATATCTTTTAAATACGTAGATACGATAATATATAATAATAGATTTATTTACATAGGATTGTGTCAAACGGACAATGAAAGAGTATATAATGAGTGGGATAGAAATAAATAGTTGATGCAAAGATGCACGTACTACCACATAGGCATATTTTATTTGCACTTTTAGAATATCTATGAGAGCAAAGTAAAGTAGTTGAAACTATGTTGAGTGGTTTGATATAGAAATAAAAATGATGGCAATGTATTATTCAGTAAATTGTATAATAATTATTGCTTTGTAAAGTGCGAAAAATTGATACAACTACCATCAACAGAAATATATTATATAAACAATGAATGTATTACAATATAAAGTATAATTTATCCTTTTTGACTTCGACATATTTAACCTTTGATTAGATAGGCACGTGTATTCGAAATGTGGATAAAGAATATGAAGATATTTCGTATTCTTTTATAAGATTCTTTTCTCTAATATGATGAAAAAAATATTTATCTATATGATAAGATTTGTACCAATTTAGAATAAAAAATATTTATTAAATAAATAAAATTATGATTGATAAACAACATAAATCATTTAATTCGAGAAACGTCAACTTTGTCGACTACAAAAAATGTCGTTTACAAGTTTCATGAACAAACTTATAATCGACTTTTTTCTGTCGTCGACAAAAGTTATGCTTCCCTTGTGTAGGATATCCCATAAATAACTATACAATAAAAAAATTCAATTATGTCTACAATTTTCTTAACGATCGAGCTGATGCTTTTTACTGATGGTAGAGCAGTGGTGAAAGTTTTTATTTATAAGAAAGATAATATCAAACAGGAGGCTTTATAGTATCCAAGTTAGCATTAATATAGATTTATAAACATGTTATTGGTGACAAAAAAGGGAATTCGAAAGTTCGTCAATAAGACTTTCGCCAATATTAGCAATACTCGACACGAGGAATTTACTAAGGACATGCTGAAATATGATATCATTATAGAGAAGTTGGGTGTGCTTCTGCAGCAGTAGGAATTGTAGTTGGCTGATGCTGCTTTGTCTTTTCGATAGACTTTTTCGTGGTGTTCCACTAGAAAGTTATAATTGCAATTGTGTCGATAATTGATCAGTTGTTGTTGGATTAGCTAACGAGAGAACCTTCCCAACAGTTGGATGCCGTTTAAGCCCATATTTTGCCTATGACTAGGGCTCAGTGAAACTAAAAAAAATCCTATAAGAATTCGGGTCCATATTTTGCTTAGCTAAAGTTATGACCGTTTTAATGAGTTTTCGGCCTTTGGATCAGTTATTCATGGAAAAATCAATTACGAGGTTTTCACCTGAAAATTTTCCCAGAAATGATTCTCGAGGCTATTAGAATATCCTAAAACTTTACTCAAACGAATGTACTTTTCTCGAGATATTGAGTGTCTCACATAACTTGACTGTATGGCCTCACTTGTGATATATAAGCGGGTTTTGTGCATTTGATATTTCAAGAGAAGTATTTTCATTTGAGCTGAACTTTTTTAGGATGTTCTAATGGCCGTAAGATCTGTGCGTGGGCAAAATTTCAGTTGAAAATCTCGTAATGAAGTTTTCCATGAATAGTTGACACAAAAACTGAAAATCCAATAAAACGGTCTTAACTCTGGTTGAGTCAGGCATGAGTTCGAGCCTTTATAGAATTTTCTTAGTTTTACGGTGTACTATTCGTAAGCAAAATATGGGCTCAAATGGCGTTCAACAGTTTGGGAAGTTCCCTTGTGAGTGAATTATCTGATCAGCTGTCTGAAGGAAACGCGCAGTGGCGTGTGTTGTGATAGGCATCGATCAATCTACAAAGTTTGTGACTAAAACATAGTGACGATGGGCGTTGAATTATTCAATTATGATCAAATGTTACTGTGTCTCCGTGAAATGGGCAAGACCGTAGAAGAAATGATATGCGAATGAGGCGAAGTCATATTGACGAATTTCTTGCATCCTTATCTGCAATTAAACCATTGTGAGATTCTGGCGCTAAACACGATGATAATAAACTTGATAGTTACACTATTCAAAAAAAAGAATCTCCATAATGATTAGAAAGTATAAAGAAAGAGGCAACTGCAGTTAGCTGAATCTGATCGCAGTTTTTTTTTTTATTGTTAATGATTTTTATTTAAATGTTTATATTAGACTAAAATTACCTAAAAATTGGCGGTTGAATTCAATTTCAGTTTAACGTAAATTTTTTTTTAAATTGGTTTTTAAACTTATATATCAACCTAGATATGAAAGAATGTTTACAAAAAATAATATCCGTTCCAGTTGATACTTTGGTGATAAATAAAATCCATGATGTATAAAATGCTCAGAGGGTCTTCATCCGACTATCAATCAATCTTAAAGAGAGAAATCACTAAGTTTGTTTACAAATGATAACATTATTTATTGAACTTTTATATTTCAATAAAATATATTTTGCGAACTCATAATTTTTTATTCACATATTTTATGTGAAAATAGGTTTTTTCTTGAATACGAAGAGACGTTTTATGAAGCTTTATTTCTGCATATATAACGAGTGCATTTATCTTCTCTTTTATTTTCTTTAATATATTCTCTTTCTCATAGAGAAGAGTCTAGCAAGAATAAATTGTTTGTTTGTTTGCTTGCTTGCTTGTATGTTCGCACAAGGTCAAAAAAACATTCTCTTAATATTTTCTGTAAAACTTGACCAAAGGGTAATCTGGACCGAGGAACTCGAATCTGATGTTAGTTTTTCAAAATCTTTTTCGGATCCATTTTTTTTAACACAAAGGATCACTTTTTTTGCCAAAAAATTTTTTTATAAGGGCTGACCGAAGCGTAATCGGGGTCGAGGAATCCAAATCTGAAGACTGTTTTCTAAAAATTTTTTTATGCTCAAATTTTAAATAAACGACAAATTTTTAACAGAAAAATATTTGTTTTTATGAGGTTTGGTCAAAGGCAGTTAATGTCCATGAACTTGAATCTAACTCCGGTTTTTTTAAAATTTTATAAATGCATAGCTTGACGGTAGTTTAGAAATACGATTCCTACGAGAAAGAGCTGAGCGAGTCTTTAGACGAGCGCTACTTGTCTTATTTATGTTGATCTGTGGCCAATTCTCTTACTTGTGGAAATCGATCATTTTGTTTCAATACTATCTCTACTTTTATACACACATTTAATATCCACTCTTGATTATTTTATAATCAATGATACATATATAATAACAATCGAAATTATTATACAAGGGTTCACAATAAGCGTATAATAGTTATATCTTTTAAGAATAATATTATTAAAGGATGATATTGGATGAACATAACATCTTGTAATAGCGTTATCTTTAGGCACACAAATCCTTACAAATATTCTCATAATTCTATTGAAAACATTTTTACTTTGTTATTTGTATATATACATGTGAAAAGAAAATTCAACGATTACCAAAGAAGTGGTTAGATGAGCATGAACTTACCCATATAGAATATTAATGCAATTATCAAATAAATGCTCTACTAACAAAAATGTTTATAAAGACGATAATAAACAAGGAACAGAAAAGAAATAAACAACAACTAAATATAAGTTTGACAGATTTATTCGACGAAAACATAAAAGAATAATTATTCGCTAATTAAAATATCTTTCACAATTTGATAATGAACAATAGTTAATAATGTGATCGTTATTTTTAATAATAAGAAAATGGAAAATAAAAATTTAGAAAGACCAATAATAAGTGTGTAATAAACATTTGGTATGTCTTCAATAAAAAATTCCGCCTGTATACACAAATTTATAATAGCAAATAAACTTGATAAAAAAAACAATCGAAATAGTGTTTCGAAAATTGTCATCATTAAAAGTATATTAATATAAGAAAGTAGAATCAAATATTTTTGTAATGGAGATAAAGTATTATCATAAGATATTTTAATGTATTTATTATTTTCCTATAATTCATAAGATATAGAATTATAATCTAAATTATAAATTGATGACCAAAATTTCTGACACACCTTATCATTTATATAAAGATTATTTCTAGCAACTTTCTTTAATTCAAATAAATTTTGTTTCATTGTATTTAGTTGATCCCTTTCTTTTCTCAAATGTTTACCAAAATATTCATGTTTAAAATGAATATTTTTTATCATGGAAAAAAACTATAGACAATATCCAATAATAAATAATAATTAAAATAAGAAAAATTAATAATATTATCCATTTATTTTGTTTTAATAAATAATCAAACGGTTGTGGTTGCTAATAATTAATAAAAAATATTCAATTAGAAATCTTCTTTTAGAGACACAAGAGAAATTTGTTTGCCCCACACGTAGACATTTATCATTTACCATTCTATCAATAGTTTTGTTTTTTATTTTGTCAGCTAAATTCATATTCATAGCATCTGAATAAGCTGACATAATGAAAATTGATTAATCTGTAAGAATAATAAAACAAACGAGGACAATAAAAAATAATCAGTTGACACATATCAACGAACAAAAGAAAAAAACTTTTTTCTATAATCAAATAACTTTAACGAAAAAACTCTAATCTTAAAGACGAAAAATAAATGCAAAAGATCTATTCAGCTTTTCTATTACTTTTCTTTACTACTTCAAACATAGCTATTATCAAAATATAACAACATTGGACAGTCGCAACCGTGCCAACCAACGCAATGGTACTTTCTAAATAAGCTAATATATTAAGATTTTCAATATGTTGGGCCACAATCAGACATATAGCACTAATAATTGCTGTTGTATTAATGATAAATGGACCACCATAAACGATCAATACTATTAATATATTAAAGAAACCGAATACATTGAGCACTGATCGTATGTATTTTAATATTCCCATGTCACCACTTTTTTGACAACTGCGGCACAATGCCCGCAGTACGCTTAACTGCGGCGTAATTGCGTTCGCATCTGCGACGCAGTCGTCGTAGTTTGGACTGACGCATGGAGATATAAAAGGAACTGTCACAAGCATTCTATCTCATTTTAACTTTTTACAATGAGAAAGATACATCATTTTTTTTCTAAACAAGAAATCAATGCTATGGTGTATTAAATGATGAATTATGAATTAATTAATGGTTATTAGTTTATCAATAATTTATTATTAATTTATTAACTTATCAATTATTTAAATTTATTTATTTAGAAAATGCTGATATTGACTGGGCGTCTTCTGTTACAAATGCGATTTTTTTATCACAGTTGCGACGTAACTGCGGAGAATGCTGCAACTGCGGCGCAGTTTTTCGCAATTACGGGTCATAGTGCGACCGCAGTTGCGCCGCAGTTGAATAGATGGGTTGTATGTTGATTGACGGTATGTTTATACGAATTGAGGATCTCTTTATTTGGTCATGAGATGTATGATTACGTATGCATTCATCACAAATAAGTTGATCAGACGAGAAATCTTCTAACATTTTAACAATAGTTTCATGATATTCATTAGTTAGTTTTGTATGATTGTGTATGTGGAGCATTATCATTTGATGAATATATGTGTCATCAAGATAAAGTGAACCAATGTCATAATAAATATTAATGAAAAGTGTAATTTAACAGAACTTTTATTACGAAGATATAGTGCGGGTGGCGTCTGAAAAAAATTTTTTTTAATATATAGAGAAATGACGCATACACTTACGAGATTTATACCTTTAACCTTTAAATATTTGCTTGATATGTCAAGATGAATATCTAAAAAATAAAATCGGTTAAATATGATTTATTATTTCAAATTCTGTAACTAACCATTGCGAATATCAATAACATCGGTTATTTTCTGGAATCAAATAAAAAATAATTCTGTTATGCAAAAAAAAAAACAAAATCTATTTCATTTTATTTTATTCTAAAATCACCCTCGACTTGTTCCATAGGATGACTAGCTTCAACTATATCTTCTTTATATTTTAGTTAACAAAAATAACTATGGGACAAGTCGACTTGTCCCATGAGATAACTCGACTTATCTCATAGGATAATTGACGTCAACTATACTTTCATATTTGTTAACAATAGTACCTATGAGATAACTAGATTTATCTCACAGGATAAGTCGAGTTGTTCCATGATTATTATTATTAACTAAAGTGTATAGAAAATATAGTTGAAGCGAGTTATCCTATAGGATAAGTCGAGTTATCGCGTGGCTATTATTGTCAACTAAAGTATATAGAATATATATTTGTAACGGCTTATCCTATGAGACAAGTCACTTCAACTATATTTTCCATAAACTTTAATTAACAGTAATAACCATGGGATAACTCGACTTATCCTATAGGATAACTCGCTTGAACTATATTTTTATATTTGTTAATAATAGTAACTATGCAATAACTCGACTTGTCTAATACGTAATTCGCTTGAACTATTTTTACTAGATATAATGAAGAATCAATAACAATGAGAGAGCTCAACTGATGTTATAGAATAAGTTGGTTCACCGATTATTTTTTTACATATAGTTAAGCGTAATAATCACGAAGTAACCTAATTCATCTTGTGTGATAACTCACGTCAAACCTTATTTTGTTTTTGTTTCGTTGACTATTATTGTTCATTTATCAATTGATCTCATATTCTGTGGAACATTGGCTTATTTTGTAAAGATTTTTATCTAGGTAGTAGCTGTTTTCTTTCATTCCGTTCAAGCATGCTACAAATCTTTAAATTCTGTAGTACATGTGGAATCACTGATTTGATTTTTTGTGGACAGTATTTTTGAATCGTAGCATTTATGTACAGGTTCTGCTTGTGTTTACCTCTCCAATGATTCGCTAGTGACTGGTCGAACTTCATCTATTGGTTTGATATCAAACAAAAATAATATTGAAATATAATGTACGATTGAAGAAATTTTAATTAGAATATCTTGACTAATTGGTGACATAAGATTTAATATATTCTTATAAGGTTTTTTGCTAGTTCTGCGTTCATCCAACTTTTATTAGTATTATATCAAGATGAGTGGCATTTTTATCGGTTAATATTATTTGTCCTCATTTAAGATTAACTAGTCGAAGTTTTAAAGCTTGGATATGGTGAGACTTAAAGAGAATGTATGCTCCGTTATCGGTTTAATAATATTATTTATAATATTACATATATGACAATGTCCCACGAGGGTGAAGTTTTTGATGAACCGACCCGATCCAAGGTTGATAGACTTTCGTTAATTAATACAAAAATACTCGATTTTTAAAAAAACCAAATGTGCACCAGTTTGAAGTTTCTTTCTCTTGAAAAATTGAATTTCTCAATTCTTTTTCTTTGTTACTCTCATTTCGTAGTTGAAAATAAGGAGAATGTTATTGATCTTTTCGTCTTTTATGTTTCGTCAACATTAACTAGTTAACACAGCAAAAGCTATGTAATAGAATTGTTCTTGTTCTATTTTATGTTCTCATATATACACACGTAGCGCTTGTCTAAAGACTCGCTCAGCTCTTTATCGTAGAGATCGTGTTTCTAAACTACTGTAAAGCTATGCATTTATAAAATTAAAAAAAACCGAAGTCAGATTCAAGTTTTTGGGCATTAACTTTCTTTGACCAAACCTCATAAAAACAAATAGTTTTCTGTTAAAAATTTGTCGTTTATTTAAAATTTGAGCATAAAAAAATTTTTAGAAAACAGTCTTCAGATTTGGATTCCTCGACCCCGATTATCCTTTAGTCAAACCTTATAAAAACTTTTTTTTGTAAAAAAAAGTGGTTCTTTGTGTAAAAAAAGGATCCTCACAAAAAAACTTTAAAAACTAACATCAGATTCAGATCCCTTGACCTCGATTACCCTTTGGTGAACCCTTATGTTTTTTTCACCCTCTGTGGACATACAATCAATCAATCAATCAATCAAGCAAGCAAGCAGACAATTTATGTTTGTAAGACTCTTCTCTACGAGAAAGAGAACTAATAATGATCTTCATCGATCGAGAAGTAATCTTACATTGTCAAAAAATCAATTTCGAATGACACCTTATATAAGGAGACGATTCTATCATGAAAAACAGCCCCTTGGAAAGAGTAAGGATTAAAAAAGTAAATCGCGATTCTGCTCGAAAGTACATTACAGACTGATCCTTTCAAAAATTTCCTTAATTGCCACTTCAAAACAAGCACAAATACACGCTCCTCGATTACCCCGCAGCTAAGCTGATGAAAGAACGTTATATCTCCAAAAAAGAGCTAGAGAGTACATCAATGAAGTTGTATCTTGATTTCGAATTCGTATTTATGATGATCAATAGAAGCCAGCAATCAATATGGAAAACCAACTGTATCAGTCGATTTCTTGATCCTGTGGCAAATAAAGTCGATTTTTTTTGATTCTGACACAAACTGACAGAGAAACTATTTTTTTTCATATGGCCCGCCTTTCAGTCAAGGGAAACAGTTTGTCCAAGTCGAAGTACTTTAAAGTTCAAAAGGACGATATTTATCCATTGGGAAAATGAGTTTCGATGATGATGAGCAATATTAAAATTTCGAAAAACACAATATCTCTATTGAGATGAAACAATCTCCATCTGTCGTTCTACTTCCTAGATGTGCGGCGACATTTGTGAACATGAATAAAATTATTCGCTGCTCAACATCTCCAAATTTATTTTCTTTACAAGCAAATCTTAGTCACAAATTGATCACGGTGTATTGTTGTACTTTTCTACAATCTATCATGGCATTTCTTAAAACTTTGAATATGTCACGAATTTTTCTAATTCTAGTCGTTGTGTATGTAAATTTCATTATACCATACATATACTTTGAGATAATTACGGCGCGCAAAATGAGAGCATGTTCTTTTTTGTTTTCCTACTCGGCTGATAGAGCAAAACAGAAAACGAGTCTACTGCTGTCTTTTTCGTTCTCAATCGTGGCTTCTTATTCGACGTCTATGTATATAGATATGCATGAGTGAATATTATATTTTCATACAAGTGCTGTTATAAAAGACGAGCTGGCGTGTATATTTTGCACTCATACTATCGTTTCTTAACGACAAGTTCGTCTCAGAAACTATCATACGAATGCCCACGGTCCTTACTTTTCTCATAGTTCTATAAGCCCTCCCCATAATAGCCCCCCTCCACCAACATCACCAGCATACTATCATTTTGAAAAAATTTTTTGAAACTCTGGTTAGTATTCCTACAATAAAACTGGCAAAAATTGTATATTTTCAAGTAAAAAGCTGTTTGAACCTTATTTATAACAAGGGAAATCTCAAACTTCCCTTCGAAATCCTTGACAATCCCCTCAAAAGCACTCACAAGCTAGAGAAACCTACTGAACGAAAATTACATCTGAGATCTTTGAAAATTCTTGGAACCTGATAGAAGTCTCCCCCGGAAAATTTGACCGATGGATTGTTTAGAAGCCTCCAAGTGCTTCTAATATAGAGATGAATTTATTGATGACAGCTGTTAAAATGAATCAAATTTTTCCACAATTTCTTTAACATCTTACAAGAAACTGTCTTCTTCCGTCATATTATAACAAAAAACTTTCATTGTAGATCTCCGTTTATAATATAACTTAAATGGACAAATTAGCTCAAGAAGGAATGCAAATTCTTGCTGATACCTTACGAAAAAACACGGTGATTACCATCTCCTCTCTTCATATTTTTTCATGTTTCTGTTCCTCTATATATAGGCATGCGTCACATTGGATCTTGAAGGCAAATACTTCGGAGACGAAGGAGCACAGTATCTCGCAAATACCTTACAAAATAACTCGGTGATCCACATTCTCTCTGCATCTCTTTCATATTCATCCTCTTCTTTGCACACAGACACTGATCACACTGGACGTTTCCAACAATATGATTGGAGCTATTGGAGCACAACATGTCGCTGATATCTTACAAACTAGCATGGTGATCCTTATTCTTTCTTCATCTCTTATATATTCATCTTTTTCTCTACATACAGACCCTGATCACACTGAAGTTTAATCGCAATTCAATTACAGACAAAGGGATGCAACATATCGCTGATGCTTTAAAAAAAAATAAGGTAATCTTTATTATCTCTTCATCGCTCTCATATTCATATTCTCCTTTATGCAAAGACACTCATCACATTGGAACTTAATGCCGTTAAAAGTGGAGCAACAGGAACAGATCATATAGCTAATGCATTACGAAATCACATGGTGATGCTCATTCTCTGTTCATCTCTCTTATATCCACCTTTTTCATCTACATACAGACACTGACCACACTGGAGTTTACAAACAATAAAATCGGAGACGAAGGAACACAATATCTCGCTGATGTTTTAAGAAATAATACGGTATGCCTAATTCTTTCTTCATATTTCTTATATCCCTTTTCTCCTTCACATTTAGACACTCACCACACTGGACATAGGATACAATAATATTGGAGCAATTGGTGCACAGTATCTCGCAGATGCCTTACGAAATAACACTGTAATCCTCATTTTTTCTTCATCTTTCTGTCATATCGATCTTCTCCTCTACACATAGATACTGACTACATTAAAAATGCGAGAAAATAAGATCGGAGACGAAGGCGCACAACACCTCGCTGATGCCTTACATAATAACAAGGTGATTCTCATTGTCTCTTCATCTCTCTCTCATATTCATATGATCCATTAAATGTAGGCACTCACCACACTGATCCTTTCAGACAATAATATCACAGAGAAAGGAGCACAACATATCGCTTATGCGTTACTAAATAACACGGTAATATGCATAATCTTGTCTTATCTCTCATATGCATCTTCTTTTCTACACACAGACACTCACCTCAATGGACCTTAGCCTTAATCGTCCTGGATCTGCTGGGACTCAGCATCTCGCTGATGCTCTGAGTAAAAACAAGGTAACCCTCATTCTCTCGTTACATGTCTTTCATATCTATCTTTTTCTTTAAACATAGACACTCACCGCAATGGATCTTACTAATAGTCGAATCGGATCTACTGAAATACAATATCTTGCTGATACCTTACAAAATAACACAGTGATCCTCATTCTCTCTTCATATCGCCCTCATATCTATCTTATCTTCTGTACATAGACGCTCACTACATTGAAAATTGCTGCGAATCGAATTGAAGGTGTTGGAGCACAACATCTCGCTGATGCGTTACTAAATAACACAGTATCTCTGATTTCCTCTTGATCTCTCTCATACGCATCTTTTCCTCTACATACAGACACTTACCACATTGGAACTTCGATACAGTGAGATTGGAGCTGAAGGAATACAACACCTCGCTAATGCCTTAAGAAATAACACAGTAAGTTTTAATCTCTCTTGATTTCTCTTACATTCCTCTGCTCCTCTACACACAGGGACTGACCACACTGGAACTTCGCGGCAATCGCATAAAAGTTGCTGGAGCACGACATCTCGCTGATGCTTTACAAAATAACATGGTAATCTTTATATCCTTTTCATTTTTTTAATATTCATCGTATTCATCTTATATAGACACTCACCAACCTGAATCTTACGGAGACTCGAGTTGAAGATGATGGAGCACAACATCTCGCCGATGCTTTACGGATTAACACAGTAATCATTATTTTCTCTTCATCTTTGTCATATTTATCTTGTTCGCTATGCACAGACACTCACTACGCTGGTGCTTGAACGCAATGATATCACAAAGAAAGGAACGCAATATGTTGCTGATGCTTTACGAAATAACACGGTGAGCCTCATTCTGCTTTCACCTTTTTCGCATTTTTCTTCTTCTCTACACACAGGGACTTACCGAACTAGACCTTTCTTCCAATGCAATCGAAGCTGTTGGGGCACAGCATCTCGCTGATGCCTTACGAAATAATACAGTAACATTCATTCTTTTTTCATCTCTCCCATATCGATCTTCTCTCTTGTACACAGACACTTACCACATTGATCCTTAAGCAGTGTAGAATCGAGGATAATGGAATAGAGCATATAGCTGAGGCATTAAGAAATAACACAGTGATTCTCATACTATCTCAATTTCTCTCATATTTGTTTCCTCCTCTACACATAGACACTCACTACACTGATCCTTCAATGCACTGGTATCAAAGAGAAAGGAGTACAACATCTAGCTGATGTTCTGCGAAATAACATGGTAATTTCCTATATCACTCTCTCTCTCTCTCTCTCTCTTCACTTCTTTCATATCTATCTTATCTTCGAAACTTAGACACTCACCACAATGGACCTTCGTGGTAATGAACTCAAAGATAATGGCACTCAACAACTCGCTAATGCCTTACGAAACAACACAGTGAGTTTCAATCTCTATTTCCTTGCTCTCCTATATATATTCTCTATACTTAGACACTTCAAATATTATATATCTTCTGGGGTAACAGTGTTTCTTCTGAACTGGAGGAGCGACTCAAATGGGAAGACAATAGAATTCAATAAAAACTCCGTCTTCTTTTTTTTAAACTCACATGTTTTATTCCGTTTTGATTCGCTGCTTTTTTCTCATGTCCGC
Source organism: Macrotrachela quadricornifera (assembly GCA_022393335.1). Taxonomy (NCBI): domain Eukaryota; kingdom Metazoa; phylum Rotifera; class Eurotatoria; order Philodinida; family Philodinidae; genus Macrotrachela; species Macrotrachela quadricornifera. The sequence goes on from JAJEKB010017727.1 coordinate 80,428, forward strand.
ATCTTTTTAATTTGATTTTTTTTCTTATTCGGTGGCGACTGGTTAACCATGTGCTACCATTCTGATTTTTTGCCATTTTCAATTATTTAGAAATCTTCCCAAAATATTATAAGATAAGACGAATTCACTTGATTCCTGTTTTAATTTAACATAGAGCCACTAAACACAGTGGGCAACCAGGCGGACATGACCGAAAGTTCTATTTTCCCAAGTTCAAATATCGGAATGAATACGTCTATGGTTAGTCTATCTTACCCTAAAACTAGATTTCCAGAAATCGAGCCATACCCCTGGAAAAGTCCAGCGTCAAAAAATTGCTCATAAATCGATAATTATACGGAGACCATTCCTTTTTTCAACTTATCAAAACATTTTAAAAAGAAAAACTATCTGAAACGAATGACTGACCCATAAGCTATATTGGATGAAAAAATGATTTCGATTGAACCAAAAATGAAATAGAAAAAAAGTGATTATTGGGCCAAAAATAGGTCAAAAAATAGGTCATACCGTATTTTATGAACGCTACAAAGAGTTTTCATCCGATTGAGCTGAAATTTTCACCAATCATTCTCCAATGTGTGATTTATCATTGATCATAGCGCGATGTTGAATCAGTGAACACAGGCCGAGCTAGAGGTCTCCCAAAAAACCAGGTTTCTGCCCAGGAATGGCTAGTTTTGAGAAGATGAGAACGTTTTGACGCACAACTAAGATCATATTCGGAATCAGCTCATCGAGCTGCATCGAATCATATATAACAAGAAGTGTTTCTCAAAAAAAAAAGTTGGTTCTTGTGGTCGATAAGGTTTTGAAAAACAGCCTTTCCATAGTTTTTAAACGCTACAAAGAGTTTAAGTGCGATTGATCTCAAACTTTCACTAATTATTCTTCCACGTCTGATTCATCATTGACCATAGCGCGACTTCGTACTGATGCGCTTAACCGGTGCTATGAGTCTCCTAAAAAATGAGGTTTTTGCCCCCGAATCCCTATTTTTTAAAACAAGGCATCATTTTGATGCAAAACTAAGGTGATATTCGGAATCAGCTCGTCGAGCTGCATCCAACCATATATAATAAAAAGCATTTTTTCGAAAAAAAATTTTTGAGCTTCGTGCAAGGAAAGCTAAAAAAGATGAGTCATTCCGTATTTTTCGAGCATTATAAAGAGTTCTCATTCAACTGAACTCAGTCATTTACTCACTGTGTTCATCTATATTAAATTTTCGTTAACTATATACATCGTATCGCATCAGAGACCATATACTATGCTAGGAATTCCTAAGAAAACCCTGATTTTTGACCCTAATTCCTTCTTTTGGTTCCCCAAATCTCTTTTTTTATCCTTAAAATAACATCTTACCGAGAAACCAAGGTGATTTTCGGAATCAGCGTGCCAAACTACGTCGAATGGTGTGTGACACGATGTATTTTCTAAAAAAAACTTTTTTTCGAAAATTTTGGCAAAGGTACCCCACAGGTGATTTTCACGAAAAATTTTTTTTTCAAAAAGTGCTTTATTTGCTTAAAGATGATTTTCTAAGTGATATATAATCACTTCTAAGCAATAAAAATCCGTTTCAGAGCACGAAACTTACATGTCCGCCTGCTATACGAAAGTTGCCCACTGTGCTAAAGATATTGACTCACAATGGAAGTGTTTGTGATGATAAACGAAAAAATTGGATCTATCCGTGTCAAATGAAAGCTTTCATTGAGAAACAAACAAGGTTTAAATATTGGCGGCCTTAGGCTCATCTAAAGAAAGATAATCAATTATTATGGCACGCAACATTTGAATATATAAGAACAATAGTGTTATTCACATTAATTTTTCATTCAATCATCTGATTATTTCAGTAGTAATCTCAAAAGAATGTTTCTGAAATTTATCAATTGCATTAACATCACAATAATGTTATTGATTTCCGGAAATTCAGTATTGAAGAGATGAAAAATAACGCATATAATGTTTTGAAAACTCGTTTTACTGTATAATTTGAAATAAAAGTGCATTGATGCATCATTTGATGATCTATTGTTCATTTTCAAGGATTTTGGCGATTTTTGACTACAAAATAGCTTCTAAAAAGAATAAAAAGTAGTTCATCGTGATCAGCAGCTCACGCTCTATCAGACCATATGGAAAAAAAATAAAAATAAATTTCACTCGATTTTTGCATTGCCTGCACCTTACATGTTCAGAAAGAAAATTATCTGATTGTTATTTTTCTATAATAAAATTTATTGTCTTTAATCCAAATGAATTACTTGAAGAATTTCATTTATCAAAACGATCTATTCAATTAATGCATAATGATGGTCTACTCTATATCTATGATCTTGTAGTAGTTTATCTAAGAAATATTTCTCAATTTTATCACATTCCTTTAAAACATTATTATTTATCAAACAAAATTTTTTGATAACAATAAAGCCTATCAAAAAGTAGTATTATTAAATGGTTCATTTCAATAATTAAACTCGTTCTGTACATTTACAAACTACATAATTACAGTATTATATCATTAAGTATTATCCATAGAAGATCATGAACTGTTTTATATATATAAAATAAATAATCATTGTATAAGAGGATAGAGATTGGAGAAGACCGTTCTTTTTTTTATTACAGTTATAATCAGGCATGACTATAAGTCCTGATTAAATTTTCATTTTCTTTAATTTTAAATTCAAATGTTACGTTCGTTCGTTTTGTTTATTTCTGTATTGATGTAAATATAAAGTATCTGATATATTCAACCAGTTTGAACAAGTGTTTTATAACTAATCTTTTCTATTAATTGTGAATAAACAATACGGCAATTGTTATTCTCTTCATCATTTTTTTAAATTAATCTTCAGTCAGTTATAGTGGAAAGAATAATAACATAAATAAAAATGTTTTGAATGTATATTACATCTGATCGCATGATTTTTTTTTATTATTTATATAAATAAACAACTTATATTGATATAAAAAAAAAACTTGATCAGACACATCAGCTGTATATAACTCGATTTAAGTTTTGAACCTTTTTCCGCTTTTTAACCATTCAACAACATTACATTTTCTTCAATCTCTCATTACTCTCACGTTGTTCTCCATTCATGCCTACATCATACCCCATGTTACTGTTCTCCTTCTTCATAATCACGTGACATTTTCATGTTGTCTGTCTTCTCCGTCCATATCCTTGAGTTTTAAACTTTCAAAAGTAGAAAATTTGTATAGTTGAAATGACTTTCTGAAATGCATATGTATGATTAATCATTAGTCATTGTAAACTATATTAAATTGTTCAATATTCAACTTAGCAGCCGCATCAAATGGCAATGTTTATATTTAGTTCTGAAGCAATCTGATATCGAAAAGATAAGATCTAGAAAAAAGCCATTCTAACATTAAATTTTTTTTTGTATCTTTTCAATTACAAAATTCGTCATCCACGAACTAACGATCACATTGAAATTAGAAAAAAATAAAAATTACTATTGCATGCATCTTAAGCAAAGTATCTTAAACTTAATACAATTTAAAACTAGTTACTGAGCAGTTGGATGATCTCAAGATTTTCGATAAAATATTTATAACTTATGAATAAAGTGAGTTACGACGATTGGTTCTCTGTGAATATACAGAAAAAGAAATGCCTTTGTTATCGATTGAGTTGCTTAAAGTATATAATGGCAGATTTATATCTCCTTTCATCTTCGAGAAATTCAGAAAATATCAAAACTCATTATGTTTATCGATATTCATCGATATAATGTAATCATCAACATGATATATCGAATAAATTCGATACTATATCAATTAGTCGCAAGGAGATATCATTATAAACAGCTTGTCGCCTATACGAGGAGCGAGAAAGAGACACAAACAATAGTAATTAAATTAAGTAATTTAACTTAACCTGTTAATGTACAGAAAAATAATTACTTCTTTTAAAGTAAAGAACAGACATTTTAAACTACAACTCGTCACTAGTAGGTTAGATGGATGTTTAGAAGAGTCTTTATTGGTGACTGAGTAGCTTTTCATTGCAGTGTAACTATGAAAAATATAATACTGAATGACTCAAGCATGTTCTGATGTTCATCATTAATGAAGATTTCCTAGAAAACATTTCATAAATCATTTTTAACGACATTTAGTCTAATTCAGTTATGAATGAGAAAAGTTATTTATGAACTGATGAATTACTTTCGAAGAATTTCATCCTCAGAATTCGATCATTTTCTTTCATTAGGATAGATTTATCAACTACTCGTAAAAACATTCATATGAATAATGGCATTATGAATAAGTTAAATTACTATTTGTATATCTCTCTTTCTCATTTCTGTATAACCGATGAACTGATAATGCAACAAATTCATCTGTTACCATAAATTCAAGTATGGTCAAAGATTTTTAACAACACAAATAATTCATTCTCTACTTTTAAGAATATCCTTCTCGAAAAAAAAGAACGAATTCATATATCTAACAGCTTTTATATGATACAAAATCAATTCCTTTTGATTAAGACTTCAATTTGATGTTATTGTTTATATTAACTATAAGTTTTAATGATGTTTTTTATTATGCATTATTTTAGATGTTTTATGTTTTTTTTTCCTTCGCTGATATTTATTTAATAGGTAATGTGTTTCATGTATTTGCACTTAAACAAAATTTTACACAATTATTGTGAATCTGCCGTTTTTGGCATTTGTATAGGTGTTGGTGGACTTAATGAATCTTCCATAGTTGTTAATGTTAAAGTTTTATTTCTTCTTGATTCATGAATAAGTAACATTTGTTTAATATCATCTATAGTTGTTGATTTATTTAGTTTTTGATTTGATAATTGACGTGAAATATATGATGAGTTCATTGTTGAATTTGATAATGAATTATTTAAACGATGTTCTTCATCATGATCAACATGAACTGTTGAATGAACAAACCATTGTGGTAAAGGTTTTGGTTCATATGGAATTTTTTTATTAGCTAATTTTATTTTAGCTGGTAATGGTTGTGTTGCAACTTGAGCTGTTGATTGAGTTGATAATTTAGTTGATTTTTTACCTGGTTTACCAGGAACACGAGATGATGATGATGTTGATGTTATTATTGAATCTGTATTACTTGTTTCATCAATATCCATTTGTGAATAATGATCATCATCATCTTTTTCAATAATTATTTGTATATCATGATTAATTGTTGTTGTACGATCAAATACATTTGATGCATGTGAACGATGTGTATTTGATGATGTTGTTTCTTTATTATTATTATGATTTGATGAAGAATTATTTCCATTTTGTTGAAATATATCTTGATCAGATGAAGTTTTTTGTTGTTCATTTGACATAATATCATCAATAGTTTGAAGAATTTGAAATAATGGTTTCAATTGTTCATTAAATAAGCTCACTGTTGCTGTTTGTCTATTGGGTGTTGCTATTTCTTTTGTTTCAATATCTTCATGTACATTACCTCCACATATTAAACATATTAAGGATTCTTGATCATGATTATATAATTTTCCAATATTAAATTCAGTATATTCTTTTGAACATTGTTCACATTTATAATTTGATTGTTTATATGTTTGTTGTCTTTCAAGAGTTTCAACATAAGTTTGCATATTAAGTAAACGATATTTAACAACATTGATAAACATTGCTGTATCAATTTTATAATAATATTGGTCTTGATTACGTCGACCAGTTGTACTATCATTAGATTCAAGACGATGATCTTCAATAATAAATTTATCACGTTTAAATTCTTGAATATAAGAACGAATTGTTTTAGCATCTAAACATAAACGATCAGCTAAATCTTGTTGTTTTATTCGTTCATAATGATAAATATATTCAATAACAAGAGATTTTGGAATATCATAAAATGTACGCATTATAAAGCGTATTAATGCTTTAAGTATTGCTCGAGGATCATTAACATCATATGTTGGAAGAGGAAGTTCATTCGATGGAGCTGTTACTTGAGGATTTGTTGTTGAAGAATTTGTTTGTGAATTAGGTTTTGTTGATTGAGGAACAGAAGGATTAAGATTTGTAAATGAACCACCACCAGCTGTAATCGACGACATGTCGTTCTTGATTATATTTAAATCAGCAAAGACCATAATCGAAAACAGGAATATGCAGGAGAATCTAAGATAAAAATAATAATTATAAAATAATGCATATCTTATTTTAATATTATATAGATTTCAACTAAACTATCTTGTAAAAAAGAAAAGAAACAAAATATATAAATAAAGTTTTTTTCACATATGAATTTTCTAAAATTCCATATTTTATACAGCAACAATGAAAACACGGCGATATTTTGAAATCTTTTTACAAGTTAGTCTGTTTTCAACTCAAAACTGAAATGTAATATTTTTCTTGTAAATCAAATTTCCATGGAAAAATCTTCTAAAAGTTTTATATTTGGATCCAAATATTTTTAGATTTTTAGTCTCATTGATACCTATTTATTAGAAACGTATGAGTTCAATCAATATTGATTAATTAGGGATGTATCTTTGCTGGTTTTATTTCTTAATTAGAAGAATTAATCAGTATTTATAATCAAAGATATCTTCTATTAATAGAATACAAAAGAAAGGAATCCAAAGCAGATTTAAACTAAACTCTTTATTTTTAAAATTTTAACAATAAAATTTTCTTCTATAGTTTTTAGAAAATATTTCAGTTTTTTGTTAGTAATCTATATTTCGATAGAAAAATTTCAATTAAAAGAATAATAACTTTAATATTTATTGAAACAGTATTTTATTTTTTTCAAATTCCATTCTATTAATAAATAGGATATTCCATAATGCTGTTTTTTTCTTCTGGTATATTTTTATTATTCGATTTAACTTTATCAGTAAATATATACACGGAAGATTTATTTATATGAGTAAATTTTCAAAGCTATTACTTATAACCAAAGTAGAAAAAATACTATTCAGCAATTCTTTTTTTTTTTATTGCTTCAATTTTCATTTTTTAAGGTATTCAGATCTTTCAGAGTCATTTTCATAGATGTTTGTTGTAATCTATCTACGAAAAAAAGAAATCTAGTGACATTAAATTCACTGATTATAAAGTCTGCGAGATTAAACTTCTCAATTATTCAGAATGTTCTATTTTGGAAAAATATTCAAATGTCCTACCTTATTAGAAAATTACTTTACAGTAATTGTTTTTTTTTTCTTTAAAATTAAATAAGGTTTCAAATGATGTCAATCAAAATCAATGGTGCAACGATTAGTATTTTTAACATTATGTCTCAAATACTAAGTTTTATATTTTAGTTGAAGGTAATAGCTTTGAAACTCATATAAATAAAAACTTAATGTATGCATCTATTATTCGAAAAAAAAATTGACTCGACAAAGTGGAATGAAATACTAAAAACAGTTTAAATTTAAATTATTATTTCAAATTTAATTTTAACTTAAATATAATTCTTTTAACAACAATTATTATTATCGTACTCAATCTAAGAACAGCAGAGATGAAGTAATGTAATGATGTAGTGATCTTCTTTGCTTGATAAAACATTTAAAAAATTTTAATATCGATGATAAGAATATTCCAATAACATGACACAAAATACACACCGAGAATGATATATCTTGTAGGAAATCAATTAACAATCAACTAATATATACGTATATATATATATATATATATATAAATATTCTTATATCTAAAATAATTTTAAAACTATTCGTCCAATTTAATATTGAAAAAAGAATTAAGATACAATTTTATTTAAAAATTGAAATTTTAGACAATTGATTTTTCCCTGTCATATAAACATATGGAAGAGGACAAGTTGAATCGTGTTTATATACATATTGATGAAAGATAGATTGCATTACAATCAATGAAATAATAGTCATTGTTAGTAGCGTATAAAACATATTTTTAATTATTTTATTTTTTATACTAATTTTTTCTAAATTTTCTTTTAAATATTTTTTTTAAATAAATTTTTAAAAAATTTTTACTGATGTCACTAGAATCGATTTATCACGTAAATCGAAAAAAGAGTGGTTAAAAAATTTGCCTTTTTTCAATCATTCGTTTTAATTCAATGCCATCAAAATGAATTCTTTTTTTTCTTAAATAATTTTAATTTATAAAATTATTAAAAATAATTTTGTTTTTGTAGAATTGATAAAAAAAACACTGTCAATTAACTTGTTGATTTATTTAAGAGTGTGTGCGTGTGTGTATTTGGTAAATTAGTTCAGATTTATTTTTTCCGTATTTTAATCTATTGATAATGTCATCAACACGAACAACATCTTTAAATACTCATCATATAAATGGTTCAACAAATTTATATGATATAAATGATTCAACATCAAATATGAATTATCCAACAAGCAACAATTCTGAGTATAGAGAATTAGTTTTTATAATTATGAAAATATATATATATATTTATTTTACTTAGATTTGATTCAATTCCACAACGATCATCTTTGATGAGAAATGTTTCGCAAGTATATTACATTGTTTTTTTTAACATTTTTTCAATAAAAATTAAGATTTTTATTGATTATTTAGTATGATGGAATTTATCGAAATGCCCGATTTATTCATGCATTAAGTAGTGGATTAGTAGTAAGTATTTTTATAGATCTTTTTTTTTTCGTTTCATATTATTCAAATAGATAATTTATTTGTAGAATAAAACATAATGAGCTATAGGTTTTAGCCTTAAAAATTTTATTTCTTATATGTGCTAGTATTTTGAGATTAAGTAAAATTTAAATCGCAACAGACCAATAGAAAGGAGAAAAAAACGGACAATAGGAAACATAAGATCTATCAAGTTTGAAGACGGCGATCAATAAAATGCAGGATATGACTATTATATTAAATTCTGATGCATTGCTATAGTTTATAAAAGATACTGATGAATTTCCTCGAGATTTGTCTAATTCTAACGAATTTTGACACAATACGAGAAATGAGCACCATAATTCATTAGAATTCATGATCTACTTCTCTCTCCCTTGAATGAGTATCGAAAAATAAAACATGAGTTATATATGATGTTAATGTCAATATATTAGAAAATCTATGATTTTGTACTTGACAAAACAAAAATGTTTCACTCAAGTGTTGCTTACATTCAAACCAAAGACTTCTATACGAAATAACGAGCAGAAGTACCTGATTTTGGTTGAAATAATTTGTCAGTAAGTATTTGGTATGAGAAAAAATGACGATGCTACAGCCTTCTTCTAACAAACATATATATATAATATCGAAACATTTCAATTGCGTCATACCATAGCGTGTTGTAAAAATTCCAATGACAACATATGATGCATTGGAAGAAATGTGGTCGATAGGTTGGATTCCTTGGAGTGTTTTGGTAATTTCATAATATGTTGCAACAGGAAAAATCCAATGACGATATATGACTAATCCTTTTAGTGAAGTTCTAGAGTGCGCTATAACACAGAGGTAAAACGTACGATACTCATATCCCACTCAGCGGCAGACATTGAGAGTTTGCTGATATGGTGCAGAAAGGGCGAAAGTGCGTTTTCATTTAAAAAACTGATCCAGGAGAGCTACGACGGAGAAAGACTGGCATTTATATTAGAAAAAACTGAAATTATTTTTGTCTATGAAAAGCGCGACCACGTTTCCGTCTTCCTAGATGCGCCACTGGTTTTACTTGTATTTGACATGATCTATTCAGTAGAGTCATGAATGCTCCAGTAACGTATTGAATTCAATAAATTTCCGTCAAATTTCGAAAACTGGGGAACTCTTCCTCCAAATCGCTACAATCTCGTTTCGACCTTCCTCTGAATCTAGAAGAGTATCATGGAAAGTTTGGTGATACTAGCTATTACAGAAGTTGAATGCATAACGAACAGACAAACAGATTTCTTTATATATATAGATTCTTTTAATGCCAAACTGTGGACTTTCGTTCACTCTATTCTATCATATACTTTCTTTTGAATAAATTATCTTATCGAAAGTGTTAATGCAAAAATTGATTATTCTGTTAGTTCGATGAATCTTCAAATCAAATACTTTCGTTTCTTTTCAAATCAAAGATGCACAACTAATAAATATTACTTCAGTTATAGAAATTTGATTATATTACACATTTGATATATATTATTTAATTTAAGGGTCAACAAGTAGTTATACAAACAAGTGATCATGAACGATTTCATGGTGTACTTGAAACACTTTCACCAAATGCTGATGTTGTTTTAACTGTATCACATCGATTAGATAATAATAATAATGATATTATATCTTCGCCTACATTACCTATTGATCTGATTGATACAACTGATAATTCATCACAAACATTTGAATTACATAAACGAATTATAAAAGCATCTAATATTGTTGAAATGATTGCTGTGAATATTGATTTATCGAGTATTTCAAAATGTATATTAAAAAAAAAATATTTAATTTCGAAAATAACCAATTTTTTATTTGTTTTATATATATATAGGTTCGCTTGATGAGAATCTTAAACTTAGTCAATTAGAAGATGATCGTTTTAGTCGTATGGAACATTTTTATGGTTCAGATGAAATTGATCCTGAAACATTAGAAGATCTTGATCTTGGTGATAATGGAAAAGTAAAAAGAAAAGAAAAAATTTTGTTTTATGTTAAAACTATTTTTAAAGGCTGGTTTTGATCCTGAAGATATGTTTCATACAAATCGAGAAAAATTTAATACAACAACTGATTTTGATGAAAGCAAATATACGTATGTTTTATTTCTTTTTTTTTAATTTTTTTAAAATTTTTGTTACGTGTAGAAATGTTCCTGTACGTCAAATGTCTGCAACAGAATTAGCAGAAATTGATAAGAAAGTTCAAGAAATTGAAAGAGGTACTCGAACAGATGATGTTGATGAAGATGATGCAGGTATAGAGAAAATTTTATTTTTATTAGTTAAGAAAAGATTCATTTATCTTTTTTTCTAGGCGTTGCTCGTCCATCTGAATCACATAATCTTGATGATGGAAATAGTAATATAAAATCTACTCGTCCAAATCGTAATGATTTTCGTTATGATACCGAATATAATAATCTTCCAAAGTAATTCTTAAAAAATTCTTTTATTTTTTTATTTATCTTCTATTAGACGTGATACCTGGCGTGAACAACGAATTAATAATTATAATCGTCGTGGTAATACAAAACAAAATCAATATATATCATCAAATAATCGTCAGCAACATAATACGCGTATATCACGAAATAATCGTTTTATAGATAATCAATCACCACATGAAGGACGAGATACATCATCATCACAAACAATAAATGATGAATCAATACGTCATCAACGTTTAAATAGTGGTAATTATTCTCAAACACAAACTTCAAATCCAACAAGTCCATCAACAAATATTCCAGTTCGAACTATTTATCGATCAACAAATAATCGAAATTCATCATCACGTAATAATTCTATATCAGCTACATCTCCATCACCAAATCAACAATCAGGAATAAGAAAATCATCACTTCGTAATAATGATAAATTGATTCTTTTCTTTTTTTTTATTGTAATAAAATTTTATTTTAAGATGAACAACAATCAATTAATGATGAATCTGATCAGTTAAAACAACAAAATTTTTCGAATAATCCATTACAAGTACATTCACCACCTTCAGTACATTCAATTCAAGATGAAAATTCAACTAGTCATGATACGATTAATACAAATCAATCAAATACAACTGGAACAACGTATAAATTTTTTTCTAAGAAAAATTTCAATTTTAAAATATTTTCTTTTAGAACACCTAATTCAACGAAATCCAATGCTATTCTAAATCCTGAAGCAGATGAATTTGTTCCTGTATTTTCAGTAAAATTCTTTTTTCGTTTTTTACTAATTATTTAATAAAAAGAAAATTCTTTTGTTATTTTTTTATTTCTAGCGTGAAAGTAGTTCTCGACCAGAATCACGTGGTGGATCAACAACAAGTTCAATATCAATGAATGCTTATATGCCACATCCTCATCCACAAACACTTCATCTTGTACAACCACAAACTCAATCACAATCAACACCATCAATAATTCCATCAACACATGCACAAAATGCAGCAGCTTTATATCAACAATATTATCAACCATCATTTGGTAATATGCCACAATTTATAAGTGCTACACCACAACATATGACAGTTGGAGTTATGGGTGCACCAATAATACCATCACAATCATTAATTGGAACTGGACCTAACTCAAATAATGGAAGTTCAAGTGGAATGACAACACCAAATAGTTCAGTTAGTGCTGGTCCAACTTATAAAACAAATGCTAATAATAATAACAATAATAATAATCAAATACATACTGCTGATAATAGTAATACTGGAGTGAATAATATAGCACCAAAAAAAGCTGTTGTTTCAGTCCAACGTCCAGAACAATCCAATATTCCTCAACAACAACAACAACAACAACAAACACAAATATCTGGTGCTCCACAAATGATTTATTCAACTCCATCATTTCGCTATTTTCCATCTGACTATGTCTCACAACGTATGTACAGTTAATTTTATTATTTATTTATTTTTGCTAAATTAATTTTGTTTGTCACAATTGAATAGAAGGTGCTCCTTCATCTATGCAATTGCAATCAATTCCATTTTATTATTCATTGAATGCACCAGGCTTAATTCAAACAGGCGCAGGTATTGGTCAACCTCAAAATATTATGATTCCATCAACTAGTTCTACAACAGGACCAACTACATCAGGTATATCTCCACTTCATTATGCAGGTGTTTATGCAGGTAAATGCAAATAAACTCAAATATTTTTTTGTTTATCATTTATTTTTAAGATCCACGCATGTACAGTTTATATTCATCAACAGCAGCAGTTAATCCAGCAAATATCAATCCTAATTGGCAATTGGCTCGGTCACCTCCTCAACAACAACAACAACAACAACAACAACAACAGTCAACTGATCAACAACGTGGCTATGGCAACGGACAAAATGCTGCATCTCAACAAACTTCATCCACTACTGCTTCAAATACTAATAGTCGACCAGCATCAACTTCAGGACAAACCAGTGGTGGCCCTCCACTTGCAACACCGCATTATACATTGAATGGACCAGTACCAACTGCTTATGCTTATGGAGCACCTGCTGGATGGATTCATGGTTCACAGCAAGTTCCATCATCTCAAACAAATATACCTCCTCAAATGAATCATGCTTATAATATAATGTTTGATCCATCGCAACAAATGCCGCCACAACAACCAGCATATGTGCATTCAAATGCATATGATACATCTGCATATTTTTCTCAACAATCGCAACAACAACAACAACACCAACAACAACAACAACAACAACAACAACAACAACAGCAACAACAACAACAGCAACAACAACCATCTTCTCAACAAGGTTTAGATACAGTGCAACAGGGCAATTATAATCGTTAAATATATTTTCTTTTTCTTTCTCTCTATAAAAAAATATATATGCATGAATGTATCTTCATTCTCTCATTCGGACTTTACTTCTATCTCGTGTTGTATGATATATATTTTTATATATATCTCTATTGAAACATCAAACTTTCTTCATCATTATTATGCTTTGTTTATTGGTCTATTTGTCTTATCTTCTACTTTGGATCTTTTTTTTTTGTCATACATATGTTCAAGTCAAGTTACCGTTCTTTTTCTCTTTTTACTCATACAGCAACAAAAACGTATATCTAAGCTGACAATTAATGATAAAAAGTGGCAAAGTTTAATAAATTATTGCTCCTGTTCAACGGGTTTTTAGACACTATTAATTAATTAATTCTTCAGATGATTTAAACAGAAAAAAAAAAGACTTCATTCATATTTTTTATTCTGATTTTTCATTTAAAGGAGTTAGATTTATTAATTCATAATAAATTCTTAAAAATTTTAATCGAGAAGAAAATAAAGTACAAATATTTCTTCGAATAATTACACAAAAATAAATATTTAATTTTAAGTAATTTGCGCATGTTGTTGATAAAATGCTGATTTTTGAATTTCACCTTTGTGAAGAGCTTGACGAGCATCATTTGCTGTTATAGCACATATAGCTGCACCAATTCCTGAACCTAAATAAAATAAATACTAATATATATTTTCAAAAAATATATTTCTTATATACCATCAGCACTAATACGTAATTCATAATTAAGTAAAACAGGTGCAAGAATTTTTAAATGACGTTGAATAATCATATTAAAACGAGGATGAAAACGATAAAGACTACCATCAATACCAATACAAATTTTATTTATTTTAATTGTTCTATTTTCATGTAATCGTTTCATTAAAACAGCAATTGCTGCAGCAGTAAGCATAGCTGCTCGTCTAAAATAAATTTCAAAGAAAATTTTTAATATAAATATATATTTTTTTTCGTATTTCTTACCTTGAAATTAATCGACATATATATGATATAATAGCACAATCAGTATTTGTTGCATACTCTAAACCTAATTTTTTTAAAACATTTCGTGTATTAGCAAATGTACGACCAGTATCAAGTTCAATTTCTGATATATGATTTGTTTGTAACATATATAATGAATGAAATGGTGCATAATACTGATAAGAGTGTTTATGATCACGCTGAGTTTTTAAAATAATACCTTGATTAATAAGTGTAGCTAAAACTTCAGCAGCTAAACGACCCATATACATTCCTGAAATAAGTTTTTCAAATATATGTATCCCTGGATTATTTGACATTTTATCAATTTCACGATCAAAATCTGTAATTAACATATCAAGACAACCACCTTCACCTAATTATAAATATTTACTGAATAATCAATAATATAATTATAATGAATTATCAAAAAAATTTTTGACAAAATGTTTATAATTTCTTTATCTCTTTGCATATATATGAGAAAGTTTATAAAACTATAGATTCAAATCAAAATTTTGTACTATTACTGAATATAATCTTCGAAAGCATTGAAAAAAAACATATTTGACTGAAAAAATATTTAGATACATTTAACTATTTTCAAAATTATGATCTAGAAATAAAAATGGAAATTTTTGTTTACACATCAGTTTGTTGTATAAAATCTACTCTACAAAATGTACTATTTTAGTTTTCCTTTTCTTTCGATAAGTTTTTATCATTGATCACTATTTTTAAAAGATTTATCTTTTCGATCAAACAGCATTTTGAACAAAAAAAAAATTTTGATGAAATAATTATAGCATTACTTGGATAAACACCCGAGCTTAGTTTGATATAACATATTATAAAAAAATATTTGTTCTATTAGATCATCAAGATCAACAATTCTCAACATATTTGCATAGAGACATAAGACAGCTAACAAAAATGTTCTATTAATATTCAAATATTTCTTCAATTCTTTCAAAGATATATTCACCACTCAGAAGTAAAATCTATCACAAATTATTTAAAAATTTCTCAAATATCTGCAAGCTGATATAGAATGCACAAACATTTTGTCAAAAAATTATTATAATACTCTATTCTAAAAATACCAAGTGCACCCCATTCAGTATTAACAATCATTTCTGTTGCTTCTGATGGTAAAATTGATCGATCAGGTATCGTATGAATTTTATTAATATCTTCAAAATAACAAGCATTTGTACCTGTGCCTAATTATGAAATCAGAAATATGTTACATGTTGTATTAATAGAGAAAATTTTTTTTTTTACCAAGTATTACACCAACTCGACAAGTATTTTCATGATATGCTAAATAAAATACATGAATTTTATTCATATGTAAAATAAAATACTAAAAAATATAACTTACCACAAGCCATTAATGTACCAACTGTATCATTAATTAATGCAGTTATTTTAACTTTTAATTGTTTTTGATAAATAATTTTTTGAAGTTTTTCTACAACATCTTGTCCAATTAAATCTGATAAAATCCATCCTTTTGATGGTGTTAAAAATTTTCCTTTATTTAATGCTATTTGTTCACAAGCAAAACTAAATGTAAAACCAAGTACATATTCTTGATTTAAATCAAGTTTATTTGTTATCATAAATTGTTTTAATACATCAACAATAAATTCAAATAAATCATTTGCAAGAACTTTTTTTGAATCTGGTACAATATGTGCTTCTGAAATAACTTGAGGTTCAGTATTTGGATTAAGTTTAACTAATAATGTTCGAAAATTAGTACCACCAAGATCAAGTGCTAATATTTCACCTTGTTCACTTTTCGTTGGTAAATTTGTTACATATGTTGGTATCATTTTTAAATCACTATTCATCTTTGTATTTGGATCAAGACCCATTTGACAATGCTTTTCCATTATTGTCATAACATGAGCGAGCGTTTCAACTGTTATATGAAATGGACTAGTTATACGCATTAATTCTTTATAATCTTCTGATGGTATGACATTTTCATTTGTATGAAGAATTGAAGTTATATTTTCTTCTAATGGATCATGAAGTAGACCATCAAAATTTGAATCACGTGTGACAATTTTTTTGCCAGCTTGAGATACAAAACGAGTACTTTTATTATTACTATCTATTATTGTTCTAGAAGATGAATATTCAAATGAAGATTCTGAAGATCGTTGACAAAAATTATTCCAACAATGTCGAAACCAATTAGAAATTCTATTATCATCCTCTTTCGACATTTTATATACAAAATAAAAATAAAAATAATGTGTATTCTAATAACGCGCATTTATTTAAAGAAATGTTTAATTTTAAAAAAAAAG
The DNA here is from genome assembly GCA_022393335.1 of Macrotrachela quadricornifera. NCBI lineage: Eukaryota > Metazoa > Rotifera > Eurotatoria > Philodinida > Philodinidae > Macrotrachela > Macrotrachela quadricornifera. The sequence continues at coordinate 97,251 of JAJEKB010017727.1, forward strand.
TTTTGATATTAATATTTCTTTTAATCAATTAAATTATGCTACTTAATTATTATATGAATGTATTTAAATATTTATATAAAATCTTTGATACAAATTATGTTTTTCATATGTATTTTTTCAAAAATAATAGAGCATGAATATTTATTATCAAAATTATACTATTACAATAGTATTAAAGTTTATTTTACTATTGTTCTTCACATTTATTTATTCCTGTTTATAAACGTGGACTAACAGAATCGAAACTTTGTATCAAATTTGCATATACAGGTAAATGATTACCAAGTACTTTACCAAAACCTGCAACATCATTACGCCAATCTCGTTGTAATTCACATCCAACGGCAAACCAATTAATTAATTGTGCACCAGCTTGTTGCATTCTTAGCCATGCCGCATCACGTACAACAGGATTAAATGTACCACTGCAATCCGTAACAACAAATACTTCAAACCCTTCTTCTAATGCTGATAATGTTGGAAATGCAACACATACATCAGTAACAACACCAGCTATAATTAATTGTTTACGACCAGTAGCTTTGACAGCCTTGACAAAATCTTCATTATCCCATGCATTAATTTGTCCTGGTCGTGCAAAATAAGGTGCATCTGGAAACGCTGCTTTGATTTCTGGTACCATAGGACCATTGGGACCTTGTTCAAAACTCGTTGTAAGTATGACGGGTAGTTTAAAAAATTTTGCAATATCAGCTAATGCCAAAACATTATTTTTGAAATCATCAGGACTAAAATCACGTACTAATGATAAAAGACCAGCTTGATGATCGATGAAGAGTACAGCAGCCTTATCTTTATCTAATCGATTGTATTTGCAAGGCATATTATTTTGTTATTGAAAGTGATCTTCTTGCTTGTTGTACTAATTTTAAAGTTGAACAGGGAAGAAATGTATGAAATCGTTCTTCTCAAATGTATTATATATAGGTAATTCCTGGATATGCACCAATGATTTTTGCTTTGTAATATATCTTCTATTTTTCATAAAAAATAATGACGATGCAAAAAATACAATATAGGAGAACAGAACAAAAGTACATTAAATCGTTCTACTCAAAGGTACACGGTATAAACAATTCAAAGTTATGCATCGATATTATTTGCTTTCTAATAATCTTCATATTCTTAATCAAAACAACAATGACAATGCAAAAAAAACAGCTTCAAGTGTACAATTAGTATGTTGACATATATTATGAATAAACAGCATATGACGTTGATTTGTTCAATTTTTGATAGTATTAGATAAGAAATGCAGTAGCAGAAGACGAAAACAAAATAATAACGAGAGTTAACAGGTAAGAGCAAGAAAGCGTGACAAAGACTAGTGTCAAGAACAAGAAAAATAAATAATAATTGTACTAATGTTATTAGATAGCAGGAGATTGTGAATATACAATTAGAATATGATATAAACAGTAGTCTTCTGAATTCTTAAAAGAAGATGAAGAACAATTAATACAAACACACAATTCATCAGTGTGACAAACAGTAGAAAAAAATTTCAACCTTTTATGTTCATCAAAAGACAATATATCTCTTTATCTACTCATTCACTTATATTAACTGATAAATCTATTTAAATTCTCAATGATTTTTATTATAAAGCTTGAAGTATAAAATCTTCTATAACTCTGAGGATACAGAAAGGAATGAAATTATATGAGTTAAATAATGCTCTATAAGTTGCGATCTAATTTTTATTTTCTATTTTATTTCTTTTAGAAAGTCTAAAGAAATTTTCTTTTTTTATTCAGTTTTTAACTGACATAAATTGTTTGTTTGTTCAGAAAAAAAACAAAAAAAAGTGATTTTTTTACCAAAGTCGTCAGAAAACTACGGTTCAGATTCGGCTAAACTGCATATAATTAAATTTAAACATTTGAGGTTTGTATAATTTGTAAATCTATATTTATTAGTTTGAATATACACCTGATGATTGAAAATTCACTGTCTTTAGACTCACAATCTAGTGCATATACGAATATTAGTATGAAACATTCAAGAGAAATGTTACATAAAAATAATATGATTGGTTAGTAGCGTTTGATATGATTAGAAATTTTGTTCGATATACGTCCTGCTGTTTTATTTACAATATTCGTGACATACAAATACGTCTAGATGCGGTTATCAAACACATGTGCTACTAGCTTATTAGGAAAGAATTTTATCCGCTAGGTCACGAATTGAAATCGTGAAATTGTTCTAGCACTCTATGGCTGCTGTATTCATAGTGTATTCTCTTTCATTGTCCCATGTACGAAAAGCATACACCACAGAGTACAGAACATGCGGACTAACTATTATTAAAAGACCGTTGACAGAAAATCTTCTCTTTGTCTAAATGCTCTAGATTTTTCTTTGCTCGCTTCCTAAACATTGCAATCAAAACGACCTTAACGAAAATTCTTTATTTGTGCATCTCATAGTTTTCGAGATCATTCAAGATATGTGTCTTGATAGCTATATGTCTCACGTATTATTGATTGTTCTGGAGAGTATCATACGAAAACAAACTACTAATGTTTTCGTAGCACATTAGCATAATGTTTTTCAAAAAATAAATAAGCATCATATTTAAAGACTTCTTATAAAAGTCTGGATTTTTGAGAGAAAAAGTCGGGACCCAAACGGTTAATCAATATTATAAATGAATGATACTCATGAATGGCATCAAGTATTGGTTGTTACAAAATTCTTCTTTAAACTCAATTGTTGTATAATACGGGGATCTAATGTAATCTTTCGAAAACTAATTACATTATAGTTAAAATTATCTGTAATCTGATGCTTGATGGCTGGATTCCGATCCATGTAGATGATGAAACAGACTTTAAAAATGATATCGTGTTAAATTTAATGATTAAAACATATCTTATAATTCTGCACATCCAATAAAATTGATTTGAATCAAAACCATGTAATTATATGTATAAGAATATCCATTTTAATTAATAAAATTGAATTACACTAATTTTCATCTGTATTTCATCATTTTATTTTTAATATAAGGTGCCGGTAATGCAAAATTGGAGTGGAATTTTTTTCTCGTTCATTTATATATGGTTTGATAGAGCTTGAAAAGCTGATCACGAATATATATTTTTTATTTCGATTCGGCCTCTCTTTGGTCGAAGAAAGTTTAAAAAACCAGATACGACTGAAAAATAGCATTTTTGCGTTGAATTTACTTTTTCTATAGAAATTGTCAAATATTTATTCCAGCTATTTTTTGAACTTTTTGAAAATACTATATTCTGAATCAGCATGAAAAACTAAGTACCAAAATGTTACTTGATTAGATGTAGAGCTAGCAAGGCTAAAAAAATCCTATCAAATATAAATAGGCCCAAAAGGCTAAAAGTATGTATCAGTGACCATTCTTGTAAACCTATCTAGTTTTTTGTAATAAGAGATAAAAGCGACTGTCCCATCGCATTAGAATCGCCTGAACATGGGCTACAAAAGTTATCATTTTGTTTTTTAAGATTTTACTTTGTTGTTCAGAAAATTGAGCTTTTTCCTCATTTGATGGTAAAATCAGATAAAAGACTGAAAAACAAGCTCGTATTTGGTTATTTTTATTACCATGGCTCAGTTATAAAGTGAAATAAATGGCATATTCGGAATCAGCGTCAAAAGTTGCATCAAATGATATATGTTTTAAGAAATTTTTTTTTCTATGAGAAATGGACCTCTAGGGGTCCACGGACAAAATTTTAGAAAAATAGCCCTGAGGGGGACTACAGGTCAGTTTTTCATAGAAAAAAAAATTTCTTAAAACATATATCATTTGATGCAACTTTTGCCGCTGATTCCGAATATGCCATTTATTTCACTTTATAACTGAGCCATGGTAATAAAAATGACCAAATACGAGCTTGTTTTTCAGTCTTTTATCTGATTTTACCATCAAATGAGGAAAAAGCTCAATTTTCTGAACAACAAAGAAAAATCTTAAAAAACAAAATGATAACTTTTGTAGATCATGTTCAGGCGATTCTAATGCCATAGGACAGTTGCTTCTATCTCTTGTTACAAAAAACTAGATAGGTTTACAAGATTAGTCACAGATACGTACTTTTGAGCATGTGGAGATATCTATATTGGGCAGAGTTTTTTAAACTTTAGATCTATTTAAATGACATTTTCTTACTCAGTTTTTCACGCTGATTCAAAATATAATATTTTTAAAAAGTTTAAGACAAAATATGTCCTCAAAATTTCGTCATTTGTATAAAAAAAATCCGATATAACTGTATATATGACATTTTTAGTCATTCGACTTGTTTAGTGTTTTTCTCAGCCAAACAGCGGTCAAATTAAAATAAAATATACATATTCGTGATCAACTTTTCAAGCTCTATCACATCATATACATATGAACGAGAAAAAAATTCCACTCCAGTTTTGCATTACCGGAACCTTAATTTTTTGAGTTGTGACTCGCTGATGAGTGAAAATATCCTTAGAGCGGATTGTCCTGAATGAGGATCAGGATGAACAAATACAGACATGTAGTGCATCGATCCAGGTGCGTGTATATAACATAACATATATATATATATATCGACTACAAATTAAATGGTCAGTATTTTATCTAAACGATCAGTATAAAATTTAATGTTCAATAAATATCACATCTGCTGAATAAATTAATAATTTGAGGGTGTGGGATTGCGTACAGAGTCTGGAGTGTGGGACTACAAATGCTGCTCAAAGGAAATTAGGATTCAGTAGTTGTAAAAAGTGGGAACTGAAAATCAAGTTGCCATTGAAACAGTGAAAAAAACATAGTGGTTGTGTTAAAAGAACCAGAAATGTTAAATTTTCATATCTATCCAAAAATTTTTTAATCTATGTCGAGACTTCTATATTTTTTCATTTTTGAGATAAAAAATTTCAGTCTATATGGGGAATATTGTTTTCGTTAATGCCGAAGTATGTGGCGTCTTTAGTCTTAACAACTCAACAATGAAAGCTTCTCAAAATATATTTAAAACTTTCATATATATATCTAATGGCTATCGGTTTCGATTCCACATGATCTTTTGAGAACCGAATCAGAATCGATTTTTTTCTCAGTTTTAGTAATCAAAACTGCAACTTGGTGTGTGATTCCAGGCAATTTTCGTGACTGATAAGCTGTACAACATCTTTGTAAATTAATTTTTAGGTTTTTCAAACTGATTACCGACGAAAAACCAACGTTTTACTGATCAGAACATTAATTCTTACTGATCAAAAAAAATTATTTTTCACTAATCAAAAAGCTATTTTTTTACTGATCAAAAAATACCGAACATTCACTATAAAATATTGAACGATAAAAAACAAGCTATATCTATCTAACGTGAAACTTGAACGGTTAAATTTCAACCCAACAATGTTTTATTCAATCATTGAAGTGAAAGTTTAATTGAACAAATTTCAATTTTATTATGCACATAGCATCTTTCTTGTAGGAAATACCGTGAAAATATCTGCATGGAACATCTATTTCATCAACAATAAGGGCGGAAACATGCGCACACACAATAAATATCTGATTCGACCTTTAATATTGATAAAAATTCTAGAGCCACTCAAAGAATCATTGAGCAGAAGCAAAAAGATATAATTTATTTTATTCATAAATTTATAAAGGGCAAAAGAGAATCGAATAATTACGGCAAAGAAAAGCAAAAGATAATTTTTTTAATATAACATGAGACAATCCTATAGCTACATCAAAAGCGCGAAAGATAAATTTAATTTCCTTCATGAACTTATGAATGAAATGAAAGTGCAGCTTTCACACTGCATCATCCCACTAATTCCTTTAGCTTTTTGAGAATGAATAAAAGATATGGAAACAAGTGTGTATATAGAAATGGATGTTTGTCGCAGCTATTTGGAAGTGTTAGCTCTCACACACTGTGATGCTGATACTGAAGTATCGGTCACGCAACAAAAGCACTTCGATATAGGTAAATATTTCACTTACGTTTCTACTTTTTTTACCGTCACTAATCAAGCTTCTTTTCTTATGTACATAAACGTTTTGAGCAAGAAAGTCATATGCTATGGATAAATGTTGAGCTCTACACATGACAAGCACAATAAAAAGAAATTCGACTCGTAGAATTTATAGAACTGTCTCATTTCATATATAAATTTGTAAATAAAAAAATTTCACCTTTTACTGTTATTTTACATTAGTGTCCGCATTTTTTTCGTCAATTATCGAAGTGATTTTGTGCCGTTGAAGATTCATTTATATTTGAATTTGCATTAGGCATCTCATGAACATTCTGATCAAAATTTGGTAGGTTTCGATTAGAAAATGATGTATTAAATCAAAACTAAAAAAGCTTTCAGCGCAATCCCTCCGGGATTAAAAATGTGAAACACGATACACTCATGATTAGTAATTCTCAAAAATTGGTGTTTTATGTATAACTGGGCATGCTTCCGCATTATTGCTGACCATAGACCATAGAACTTCAATGAGAAGATACTCCATTGATATTTTAACTAGACTTGAAATATACATGAACCCTGATAGTATCCTGAAGCTATCTGTTACAATATTGATGACTTTAGACCCCGTTTCTCACTCTCTATGAATACCCCAATATCCTGTCTCTAACGGATAATTAATCAATTAGATGTGAATTAATTAATCAGCTTAGGTGTTGGTCATTATCTGCAGTAGGTATTTAATTAATTAAACATATTTAATTAGTTAAAAACTAATAAAATAATTAATTAATACATTAAGATGTAGGGTACGTTTTGAGATGGTACTCTTGCCTGCCGGTCACGGTCTGTGATGTCTGTCACGCTCTGTAATCTTTGTCACGTCTGTGATGTGCTGTTGCTAAGGGTGTCTGTCACGTCTGTGACGCTTCGTTGCTAAAGACGTCTGTCACGTCTGTGGGGGGGGGGAGTTAGATTGTTCACGTTGCCACGCGTTTCCTTACTTTATTCAAAA
>JAJEKB010017730.1:0-18486 GCA_022393335.1 Macrotrachela quadricornifera
AAATCTAACCATACAGATATTATATAGATCTCCTGTAAAAGCTATCCTCATGATCGACTCGGCAGCAGCTCTACTGGATTAGTGCCAGGGGGTAAAGGGTTAATTATTCTTCATTTTTTAAACATTCGACTTCTATGTTAGTAAAGTCAGTGATCATATTTATTTGAACTATCGTATCATGTTTAAAAGGCAAACTATAAGTGACCTTTTATATTTGCTTTCTTTTTATCTTCTTTCTTTCAGATGCAAATATTTATTTTATATGAAAAATTGTTAAATATTATCTCTAAAGTATCAATTTATCAACTAAGTCTTATTGAATTTTATCAAAATTTTCTATGAATGTTTTCGAGAATCAGATAACCAAATCACATTTAGATTTTGGATATTAAAAATAGATTGAAACTTATAATAAAACACAAGTAGCGCTCATCCCATGGATTCACTGACCCTTTCCTGGAAGAAAATTTAGTATGATTATCATTCAAAATAATTTTCATTTGGGTTATCTTATATCTCAATCGCCTTGATTGCATGAAAGCTACGAAAAGGACATCTACTCTAGAGATGATCGTTTTATAGAAATATCCCTATATCGATTCATATACAAATGATAAGCAAACCTCAATTTTGAGTTCTTTGTCTTCGATTGAGATTGATCAAGTCTAATATAGATATCTGACTATATTCAATGATTTTGCACGTCATACTTTCTAATCCTGAACTTTGACTTGTTCGAACAAAACGAAGAGACAGACATTCATGTCTTTTTAAGCACAATATTTATCGCTATACGACTGTTCTTTTTAAGAAAACGGAATTAGATACTGTTCAGATGTTTCAGTTTGTTCATCAGGTTCAATAGCATGGCCAGGTGGTGATAGTGGCGGAGCCAGGGGTGGGCCAGAGGGGGCTGAGCCTCCTCTAGAAATCTTTGAGCCCCCTCTAGGATGAAAACAATCTAGCATTACAACGGAAAGGTATACCTATTTTCAGCATTAAAACTGGAGCTAGAGGGGGCTCAGCCCCCTCTAGAAACTTTTTCTGGCTCCGCCACTAGGTGATGACCGCTTCAAAGTACAGTTCCATGAAAAAATGTGTTTTTTTTCAAACTAGATAATTCCGAATAGCTTCTTGAAGTTTTAGGACAACACGAATACATATCTATTTCTGCTTACGCTACAATCAGCAAATAAGACCATGTTAGTATTCACAGTTCCTTCCCATGTAATCAAAACATGGCAAGACATGATATAATTTACATCATTTTTATGAATTTTTTTTAAAGAAAAATGATGACCAACATAAAAAAAAATGCGATTTCAGATGATGAAAGCGACATAATCTTTGAGGTTTTTTAAACGGCATGCCATGTTTTTACAATTTACACTCATGAAAATGATGACTTTTACATGAAAGTCATGCAATGAATATCGTGAAAATATCATGAAAATCATTAAAATATCATCAAAATCATTAATTTTTTCTAATGACGAAAGCCAAAAAAATTTGATTTCAAATGATGAAAGCGACATAATCTTTGAGGTTTTTTAAACGGCATGCCATGTTTTTACAATTTACACTCATGAAAATTATGACTTTTACATGAAAATCATTTCATGAAAATCATTAAAATATCATCAAAATCATTAATTTTTTCTAATGACGAAAGCCAAAAAAATTTGATTTCAAATGATGAAAGCGATATAATCTTTGAGGTTTTTTAAACGGCATGCCACGTTTTTACAATTTACACTGATGACAATGATGACTTTTACATGAAAATCATTAAAATCGCGCAGTATATGGCATTTATCGGTGACATATCTTATGTATTCAAAACATGGCAAAAAATGATGGTTTCATGTGAAAAACACGAAAAAAGTTACATTTTTATGGTAAAACCAACATAAAAATCAATGTTTAACCAAAGTCATTTGATGATTTTGATTAAAAATCAAAATCATCAAATGCAACTGATGAAAATTCTCACTTTAATCGATGAAAATGAAAAACATCGATTTTTATGACGGTTTCATTATGGAAAATATCATTTTTCCGATTTTTTAGTTACATGGGTATATACTATCCCTGGGTGCTTACGAATCTATCTATCTAACTATCTATCTACTTACGCACTTACTCATCTATTGAAGTACCTAACTGTCTAATCATCTATCTATTTAGCTAATCTCTCTATCCATGTATTTATCTACTTATTTATTTGTCTATTCATCTGTAGATAAATAGATGAATGAATAGGTAGATAGATACATAGATACATTCATCTATCTGTCCACCTATTTGTCTGTCTATTTACCTACCTATCCATGTATGTTTCTACCTATGTATCTAACAATCCAACTACACACCTCTTTATATCTATCTATCTATTTATTTATTTCTCAATCTACTTATCTATCCATCCATCTACGTATGTATCTATTTATCTGCCAATTAATATCTCGATTTACGGATCTATCTATCTACCTATCTCCCTACATATGTCTCTTTCACACATCATTTGAAACGTATGAAACGAGAACTTCAATTATAATACGACTGAAATACATTGTGGCGTCGACTCACGAAATGAAACCAAAAATAAAATGAGTTTCAGTAATGTCCTTCTCGACTCACATGTAGACTTAGCTGGCATACTTTGATTCGGTCTTTATTCAAAGATCAAGTTTACTGCGCCGCACACAGTGGTCATTGATTAAAACGGGAATTGCTTTATCTTAGTTCACCACCTATCTTTTCTACTCGATATGTAACTCATTTACTAATTTTAATCAAGGAATTGAATGAAATAAAAGACACTCAAGCAGGTCAGAACAGAAAAACTAATAAAGCAGCGCGGGGGTTAAACGAATTGAAGGCGAAAAGGAACTAAAAAGAGACTAAAACGCTTGAAGTAAGTAAAAGAGGTAAAGAGAGTACAATGGGTAAAAAACCTAATGGCATTAAAGCATCTAGAATAGATATAAAGACTAAATCGACTAAAGAGTTTGTAAGGATTGAAAATACTGAAAGGAGTGAACGAACTCAAAACGCTTAAAATCAGAAAACAGAGCAAAATAGTTAGAAACTCTGAAGACACTAAAGAAAGCAAATTTCTCTAAACAGTAGAAGAAAATAAGACAAGAGAGAGTAAAGGGACTAAATATACAAGAATTGTAGGACACAAAAGGAGCATACAAAGACAAAACGCACTAGCAAGACTAAAGGCAATTAGAACAGTAAAAGAGCTACATGACTTAAAGGAGAGACACCAATGCAACTAAAAAATAAAAAAAATAACATTTTTTCTGATCAAATACATATAAAAACCGATGTTTCCCATTTGTATTGATTAAAATGAAAATTTTCATCAGTTGCATTTCGTGAATTTAATTTTTAATCAAAATCATCAAATGACTTTGGTTAAACATTGATTTTTAATCAATGTCATTTGATGATTTTGATTAAAAATCAATGTCACTTGATGACTTCGATTAAAAATCAAAATCATCAAATGTAACTGATGAAAATGAAAATTAACGATTTTTATGCCAGTTTCATCAAAAAAATGTCATTTTTTTCGTGTTTTTTACATGAAAGTCATCAATTTTTTGTCATGTTTTGGTTACTTGGGTAGAGTAAGAAACTTAATTTCTGCTAGAAAACTGAGGCATAAGATTTTGTGTGTTCTCACACATAGAGCTCTCTCTAGAAAACATTGAAAAGGGTATTTGTAAAGACAGATGTCGACATGTACTCTAAATTCATCATTTTCCTGGTGAATTTTTCAAAAAACATCGTGACACATGATGTATTTCACACCAAAGTCATTCGATGAAAACGATGATAAAGTAATGAAAGTAATCTAATGATTTTGATTTTTCCGTAGTAATCAAAATCATGCGGTGGAAATTATGTAAAAGTAATCAAAACTAATGTAATGATTCTGATATTCTCAGATAATCCAAGTCATGAATGAAACTTGTGCAAAAGTGATGAAAATAATCTATTGATTTTTATTCTTCCAAAATAAACAAAATCCTGCGATGAAAATGATGTCAAAGTAATGAAAATAATGCAATGATTTTGATTTTTCCGAAATAATCAAAGTCATCGAATGAAATTGATGTAAAAGTAATGAAAATAATGTAATGATTTTGATTTTTCCGAAATAATCAAAGTCATCAAATGAAATTGATGTAAAAGTAATGAAAATAATGTAATGATTTTGATTTTTCAGAACTAATCAAAGTCATCGGATGAAATTGATGTAAAAGTAATGAAAATAATGCAATGATTTTGATTTTTCCGACGTAATCAAAATCATCGGATGAAATTGATGTAAAAGTAATGAAAATAATGCAATGATTTTGATTTTTCCGACGTAATCAAAATCATCGGATGATATTGATGTAAAAATAATGAAAGTAATGTGATGACTTTGGTGACTTTTGAGAGAAGTAAAGTCATGCAATTTTTTGATGAAAATTTTAAAAATCACCATTTAAATGATGAAAATTTTGAAAATAACCATTTACATGAAATGTGTTTGGTTTTTTAGTTACATGGGTTTACTGGATATGCTGTGTTACATAAAATGTCTAATAAATAATTATTTTTTCTCAAAAATCGAGTTATTTGAGAACCTATTAAGGCACCTCAAATCTCACTTAATGCACTTATGATAAGCTTTTAAATCAACGTCTAGTCGTTCGTCGGCCTCCCTCCGGTCGGCGCCGTTTGCATATTTGACGCCACTATATTGACCGATATTAGTTCAGCTCTGAGGTTAATGGATGTATCTCAGTTAAATTCTTCTCAATAAGCTACTGGGCATTTGTGAATACACTCGTTAAGAAGAAACTAAAAAAGGAGAACTATTCAAGAATTGCTACAAATAGAGTACAACACATTGAAGTCTAGGAAAAGGCTTTGTTTATTTTGGAATATAATTTTACAGTTGATATCTATGGAGACTCAACAACAGAACTTCAAACAATCACTTCGTTTTTTACATATTTTTGTGTAAATCTCAATCTAAGATTTCGACATATAGTAATCAATAAAGAAAACTGTTTATATTAGAGTCAATAATGAACATAGATTCACGACCCATGAATATCCGTGAGTCAACTTTAAACCAATAAGCAGTACATCAAAGAAAGCTAAGAGATAGATCGCAAACATTTTTACTGACTTCGAATTCGTATTTTCCGTACTCAATAAGGATCAGCCAAGTTTTATTAGAAACGATGATTTACTAATTTATCATCATCTAATATCTACCAATATTGAAAAACTAACTCCAGATTTCGATTCCTCATAGTCAATTGTTTTGTGGTGGAGTTTTCCTGGAGATAGTTTGCATTATTTATTATTAATTATTCGGCGAACCAACTCAGTTTTCATTCATTAATCTTCGACCATCTTGGATCAAACTTCTTAGAAAAAAAGTAAAACTAATTACTAATTGTTTGGTAACTTATTACTAACGACAAATTTGACTCCATTGCGCTTCATATAGCTTCCAATTACAATATTACAAGCTTTTGATATTAATCTAGCTGATAACGTTTTCAGATTTGCTTGGTTAATGAAAGATACAGAGAAACTTTAAAAGAGAGCATACCTATATAACTACAAACTTATTTTTATGTTGTGATCTCTCCTTCAATCCACGAGACAAATCGTTATTTCATGAGAAAGCCTTCTTTTAGTATAAATATTATTTAAAAAAATTCAAAAATAAATGGTACCATTGGATTTCCCGACCCCGAAAACCCTTTGGAAGCATTTTTAGGAACTATTACATTCTATTATAATCGATATAATCGTTGCTGTTTTCTGATTTATTAGGACAGACAGACGGACAGACAAATTTTAAAGGAATTTACGGCCTTATAACCCTTTCTTTTAGAAAAGGGAATAGCAAGAACGTAATGAATTACTATGAACATTAGTCACTACTTAAAATATCACGTTATGCAAAGAATGTTCTCAAGCGTTGAAAAATTAAGAAAAAAGAATTAATCATTAATATATCGATTCTTCATGAGATATCTCGATATTTCTTAATTCTTCTTTCTATTGAACAGACATCTATAGAAAATATTAAGAAAACTTCTCATAGATTTTGAGTCTTAGATGTTAGACATCTTTGATCAAACTTTATTTTATAACGTTAACTTTCTAATATAAATTTTGTATGAGTAAAAAAGTTGCAGTAGAACACTATACTCACAATACTTATACTTAGTTTAGTGGACTTTATGTGAAGTTGTTTCAATTGTAATAGCTGCATGTATTTAAATTGAAACTCTTATTTATATACAGATATTTACGTCTATGCCAACTATCCATGTAGTAGAATGTTACAAAACACGAAATAAAGACTTCGAATACTTAACTAAAAGAGTTAGAAAATGAGTCATTAGGTGAAATTTTATAGACTTCTATAAAGCACTTGTCAAAATCCATGTTTTAATATTTTTATCAAAATTTAATTAGAAGATTTGCTAGAGATTTTGCGATCCAAATTTCTATTAAATTTCGTTAGGTGGTGAAATCTTGTTGAATTTATCAAGTTGGATGTCACACATTTGCATATGAATTATTTTTGAAACGAGAAATTATCATCCAAGATATTTTGTACTTGGGAAAATGCTTTCAGACTATTGAATAAAACATTTTGAAGTAGGTAAACTCATGGAGAAATTTTTCCAAAAAACTATGCTGTTAAGAAGAACTATAAATGATGAGAACTATTTCTTCATATGTACAGTTAGATAATTATTGCAGCTAAGATATTATTATATAACTAAAACATGATGTGATCTTTGTTATGATGAGATTCTATTATATCATGGAAAAAGACATAGATACTTTTATCTGCCAAAATTTTTTGCAAAAGACTTTCATAAGAGCGAAAAATTTCTATATCGATAGTGTAAGATAGGCAACATATAAATATTTTATCAGGGAAAAGACGCCTTAATTTAGAATTACGAAAAGAAATTCAGTTTAACCAAACAAATATACAAATGTCCCCTTTTCTAAAGTAGTAGGATAACAAAAAAGTAGAAATAATGTTCTATTTATTTTTCATAAGTTCTAGAATTACCATTTCTTGTTGTTGAAGTGTTTGATATGTTTCCTCTTGTTGTTGTTTCATCTAACAAATAAATAAGTTTAAATAGATAAAAACATAATTAAATATATAATCCTACTTGATAACAAAATGTTATTATTTTTTCGTGAAAGATAAACACCGACAACACTTGACACAACTATTACCACTGTAATAAATGATAGAAATGCCAAACTAATCTTTAGAAAGGTACGCATGATTGAGAAGGAAAAAATTTGTCTAAAACAAAACAATTATAATTTAAAATTGTAGCTTTGATGAAAGGAAATCATTAGAGTTCAAAAACTAAATTGCTACAAGAACACAACTAATAGAATGCACTCAACACTTGTTAATAAAGAAAATCATTCAAAATCAAATAAATTCCAGTAAACTCATTGTATTTCAAAAATTTCTAAATTGATCAACATCCATCAGGACATACTAAAATTGAAAAAAAAATGTCATCAAAAAAGAAGACTCATATTTCAGCATTTTTTGATCATAATGAATTTTGATAGACTTGAAAGAGTTCTGCTGAGTGGAAATACCCATATATAAATTTATTCTAAGATCTATCAAAACCTACTAGAACTCACCAGAATGTGTCGAGCTTTATCAATATCTAGGTTTTTCTCCTGTTATGTTTACTAGAATCAGCTTCAAACGAATTCGATTGCTTCGGATAATATTATATTGTATTTTGGCTCTACAACTTACAAACTCATATACTAATATTTGCAATATTTTTCTAGGAAAAATAGAATTGTAGAGTTTTTGAGATTATCTCTAGAATTAGCTGCAATGTGAAGAAATCTCGACTAATGACTTAATCATAAAGAAGGAGAAGAAGACGTGAAAGTGCAATGACGTTTCTTGAAATTCTGAATTGGAGATCTGTAAGTTCGAAAAGATATGATTTTATATAGTGGAGAAAATAGAAACTTTATTTTTCAACAGGCATCGTTAGCATGATCACAGTCGATGATAAAAATTAATAAAACTAGAGATTTCCAAGATTAGTGTTTCATGAATTTGATAAGATCGACATAGAATTAAAACATATAGTCCCGTGAAAACGATCATTCTTCAAACAAAAATGAAATTGTCAAGTGAAGAAAGCTCGAATTTTTTTATGACTATTCGATAAGCAACCCCATTAACTTCATAAAATGAGTATCTTGAGTATTTTTCAATTTTCAAAAAATAGATTTGTTTCTATGAAATCTAGATCAATAAATAATAAGTTTGACTATTTCTAATTAAAAATTTTTTTCTATATTCGTTGCAAAGCTACTATTCCTTTCTGGAAACCTTCACTCTTAAAAATCGTCACTAGCTTGGTCGTCTTTAGCTGCAAAAATATCGATAAATTTTTAAATATCATGCGATAGGATTTCTCTCCAAAACCTTAATAAATAGAAAATTTTTCGATTGAAAAAAGCAGTTTCTACTAATACTTTCACGATTTTTTTATTACGAAAATGTCTTTTATAACATCAGAATCTATGAGAAAATGCCGACGAAAACATTATTAAAAACAGTATGAACAAAAATGCTGTTTAGTTTGTTATCTTTATTCATAAAACTCGCACTTTATTAAGACCTTTATCTACTCAGAAAAGCTTTGAAAATAAAATAAAGATTCTATCTTGATTTTGCAAGCTTTTGCTTCATGAAAATTTGTTTACAATTATTTATGAATCTTCGAACACTAAGATGTTCTTAAATTTTCAGTCTACTAGAAAAATAGTACTTGTTCTGATCCGAAAAAATTTGTCGACTTTCTTTATTCTTCATCTCTGATCTCCGTCATCTTTAGAGATTTCTCATTGCATGATGAATTTTTCATCTACTGGAAAAATTCTTGAAAAGATATTACTTCTACATTTTGTATTTGATTGTCATTAGACTCGACGTGAAATATAGCACAGAGAGAATATGTGAAATGACGGCATAGATAAAAGAGGAGCAGTTTTCGCAACATTATTATAGGTTTGTCGAATAAAGTCCTAGATAAATCGTTTTAGACTATTTTTTTTCGATTATTGATTACTAGAGGACATACCCGATGAAAAGACAATATGGTTAAAGTTTTGCATCTTCCATCCGACTTTTTCTGCTGTACATAACACGTCTTTTACAGAACTGTTCCCCACTGTGGATGAATCATCTACAACAGAAATTTTCCCGTCATACCTGAAACCTCTTGGACAGGACTTTTACCTCAACGTGTCAGGCATCTTTAACAGGATTGTTCCTGCTATGCGTTAGGTATTCGCCATAGGACTCTTCTCGCCGTGCGTGATACCTATTTCATAAAACTTTTTTCACCGTATCTGGAACCTCTGCTACAGACCTTTTTCCGCCGTGCATCAGGCATCTTCAGTGGGACTCTTCTCATCGTGCTCAAGCTGACATCCTCACTCGCATCTACTTTGGACATAATCACTCTCAAATTTGCATTGAACTGCATCAATTGATTAGAAAGTGAGTAAGATCACGGTCTCTTACGGCTTGGATGAAGTTTCACACACGCCTTCCTTTCTCACCCCCAATCACTGCCGATTTTCCTTCGCATTCAAGAGACTGATGCGGATAGTTCCGTGACGCTATCTCTCACGATGACTAAGTACGTAGCGAACAGACTCATCAGAATCTCGATCTGTATTGATTGGGATGAAATTTCATCCAGCCCCTTTCGCTCGTCCCGTTTGGTGATTCCAAACTCAGGTCGACTTTCCTTAGGAGCTAAGAAAATAGTGTGGAAAGTTTTGTCACGCTAGCTATTACACGGAATGAATGCGCAGCGAACAGACAAATGTTCTTCTTTAAATATATAGATACGTCATCGTTGTGAGTCAAGAAAAACAACAAATACGTTGTTTCTGTGAATCATAGAAAACTAATGGATACACTATAGTTGTGAATCAAGGAAACACTTGTATACATTTTTTTCTCTTATAACCTATTAGAAACCTTCGATTTTCACATTTGGACAAAAGAACCATCGATACGAAATGATTAATCTTAAAGTCATACCAAATTCGCTAAATTTCTGAAAAATTGGCGCAAAATTCATTGCGATAGGACTTAAGTGAAATTTCACCCAGATGCTCCCTCCCTACTCCTATTAATAGTGACAACACTCTTTAAAACTACCTCAGAACCTAGGAAAGCATCGTGGAAACTTTCGTAATGTTAGCTATTACAGCGCTATCTGGGTGAGATTTCACCCACACCCTACACCCAGGCACACCCTGATGACCACGCCGATCCCACGTCGACCTTCCTTAGAACCTAGAAAAGCATTATGGAAAGTTTAGTGATCATAGCTTTTACAGGGACTGAATGCATAGCGAACAGACAAGCAGACAGACAAACATTCTTCTTTATATATTTAGACAAATCGTTTTTTTTATATCCTTTTCCCGAATTTCTATATAAACAAACGATGTGTAAAGGAGTTGGCGCTTTTTCTACAGGCTATACCCCCACTCGATTTCATTCCTTGTAATTATCTTTTCATTGAAACTGATGTGAGGAAACAAGATCATGAAATCACTCGACAGACATTTTTGGTTTCTATGAAGTAACTAATATTTTAAGAAAGTGTGAGTTTCTATAGAAAATATCATAAAAATAGTAAATATTTTGAGGTTTTGCTATTTAAAATTGCTTTTAGTAGAAAATAAACATGATATTCAGAGTCAGCGCGCGAAAATTCACCAAAAACTACTTTTTAGTGTGAAATATTTTCATAAAAAATTTCCACCTACTCTCCCTAAGCTTTTTTAAAATTTTTCCCTGTACCTGTCTACGGGACCAAATTTTGATGAAAAATATTTCGCGATAAAAACTAAAGTTTTTGATGTATATTTCAACATGCTGGCTCTGAATATGATATTTACTTTTCATAAAAACAAATTTTCGGCAACAAAAATCTTGAAAAACTATCTGTTTTCTTATATGTCTTGCCTAATAAATTCTGTCTTTTCAGAAGTTCGAATTCCATTAATAAAGACTGACATATTGTTTTGCTTTTCTCTTTTTATTTTGATAGATTGTATAAAGCTGCATTTGTTGTAAAAATTTCACTGCTTAGCTAAAAGTCTTTGTGAAGTTATAGATTAAACAATGTCTGTCACGCACTAAAAAATAAGTGTTAAAATGAGAATTTTTTGCGATAGACAGTGGTCGCTAGTATAGTCATTGAATAAAATGATTTTAATTCTATTTTGTAGAGAACCTTTAGTTGTATATATGGTAAAAATTTGGTTATTATTCATGCAACTATGGATGAGATATTAGTCTTGACATAATAAGGGAGTAAATATCTATTGATGATGACCTTCACCTAAAATATCGATTTTTTGATAGAGTGTATTATAATCCGACTCCTAACTGCATGGAGCCGACTGTATTCCGATCATTGAATCCTATTGGATCCATCCATCCGACTTAATTGGAATCCGATGATTGGGATTCATCGAAAGTTAAGGGAATCAATTGGGATCCGATCGGATTCTGACAGCCGAAATCCTGTCGAATTCAGTCATCGGAATCCATTGAATTGATACAAATCCGACCGAATCCGATGGCTCAGCTTCGACTTGGGTAGATGATTCCTATGCTATTGATTACCTTTTTAGCTTCTTTAAAAGATTCTATAAGTAGTTAAAAATTGCCAATTAATCACAAGCTGAATTTCGGTTGAGCTCATGATTAATTGGCAATGTTTTTGGTTTTTCATTCTAAAAATACAGTGGAAAAATGGCAATCTATTGATCGATTTTGTAGAAATCCACAAGATCCAGCTGATTTCTGTGGTCTCGGCATTCACTACTAAATATGGATATTCACTTTGATCTAAAATAAAGAAAAAAAATTATTAATGTAGAATAAATACTTACTATTCCTTTCGATATTGAAAAGGATCTAAACAGAAGAAAAAATCCAATTATTTGAAAGAAATACTTACTATCAAAATGGAAACTTCCAATGAAAAATCTAAATGAATACATAAAGACATCCAAAAGTAGTAGCAACGACATTTTAGTACCACATATTAATCTTGATAAAAGTTTCTTTTTAGATAGGATGATAGAAAAAAAAACTCTATCTTTCTATGTCATTTGTTCCCTATTGAACTAATATCATAATGATAAAATTTCGATAAGAACTGTTTTTTGTTGAATGCTGGCTCGTTACAGCAGACTATAACGGGTGCGGTATAAAAAGCAGGTACTTTTGCATTTCATTTTACCATCACTGAATACGTTATATTAATAAAAAAAGAAATATCCCAAAAGATGCAGTGCGAAAATGTCTACAACTTTCATTGAATGACTTATTTTTTAAGTGCACTTTTTGCTTTCGAAAAGGAACACAAATCTCACTGATCAATTTTCGACGATACAAAAACGAGATTTTCTTTTTAGAGAAAGTTGTATACGTTTTATCCTATCGTCTTTTTGTATAGTTTTCTTTGAAAAATGTAGAGTTTTTCACGCTGCATGTTGTAGCGTATTTTGTTTTTAAGTGAAACATATCTAGTGATAAGGGGCTCAGAATTTTGTTCCTTTTTAAAGACAAAAAGGGCACTTAGAAAATAAATGATTCAGTGAAAGTTGTAGAACTTTTCACGCTGTATCCTTTGATATATTTCTTTGTTTTTGTTATAACGCATCAAATAATAATAAAGTGAAATACAAAAGTAGCATATCCGTTGTTGTCTAATGTAGTGAGCTAGCATTCAACGAAAAACAGTTCTTATCGAAATTTTATCGCTATGACATTAGTTCAATAGGAATCAAACAGTATAGAACGATAGAGCATTTTTTTCTCTATCATCTAATGTAAAAAGAAACTTTTATCAAGATAAATATGTGGTATTAAAATGTCGTTGCCACTACTTTTGGATACCCCTATGTACATAGTCAGGACGTGCCATAAAGACGCCACGGAATTCCAGAGTAATCATGTACAAGGACTTTTTGAGAAAAAGACTAGAAATGTCATCTCGTCATGACTACAAATACGAGTAGTCTTTTTACTAGTCTTTTGATTGCCTGGGTATGAAAGCCTAGACTATCTCCCCTTTCGCGGTGCTCGTGTTTTTTATAGACATCTAATTTCAGACTTATTCATGAAATTAACTTCGAATATTTCATTATCATTTTAATATTAAAAGCGTCTCTATATGATCATCATTAGTTATCATTAAGTTTCGTTTTTTTTAATTATAATCAACAACAAAAATTTCTAAGGCAAAAACAAAATATATTTTCTTTTTTCTATTGATTGTTTTTTACTATGGCTCAGAAATAAAATATTAAACTTCCCATGTCAAAGATGTACGACAGGAACTGATCGGATCTGACGAATTTTCGAGATATACCCGAAGCGGGATTCCAAAACTGTTTCCGGATTCCGTTTCTCATTTAGTTCCCGATCATTCTCGGATCAAAATTCAATCTATGGATATGGTTGCCGTGTCCGAGACGGTTTCCGATGATGATTCCGTTCATCTTTTCTAGACAACAGGATATGAACCATATTCCATCGCTTCCTATCCGGGAATGAAAAAACGAATCAGGCTCTTATAAACTCTTTATAGAGCTGGAATTTGTGAGCTGAATTTTTAATATTCGAATGCAAGTTCATATGTTGCCCGATTCGGACGTACATTGCAACGATAATTTCTACTCAATCAATCGCCGATTTTTGTTGAAAGTAGATATTGTTCTCGCACATTTTATCTGTGTTTCAGTTGTGTAAACTCATATAGATAAAAAACAAAACGAAATCAAAATATAATACTCTCTTGAAATTATGCTACTAATAGAGTGTGATTCGAAAGCATTAATTGATTATGAACTCTTTTTCCTACATTAATAAGCAGTGAAAATAATTTTTTGGATGATCATTGACGCTATGACAGATTTGAATAATTTGAAAAATGATTAGAAGTGCACTTTCACAATTGATTAAATTCCTTTCCATCATTTTCGATTTAAATCTGAACAACAAAAACTATCCTTATGAAAATCATGTGTCTCCGCCGAAGTGAATCGATTTATTCTAAAATTCTGTAATGGAAGCATATATCACAAGTATTTTGATATAAACAATTTCCATATGTTTGCTCAGTCATTCAAAGCTCATTCTCTCTATTTCTATTGTTATCATATAGTGATAATAAACGCATATTGATTATTTAACAAAAATACTCTCCGAAAATTTCATCGTTGATGTTGCACAATAAAACTAATCAAAATAAAATACATTAAAGATTATCTGTAAAAACATGATAAGTCGAATATTATTTTTATCATCTGAAAAATAGGAATTATACATCAATTAATCTTTTGCTAAAAAGGCATTCGTCAACCCTCATCCTCACAGCAGAGAACCTAATCTTTTACAAACTAATATTTCCTGCAGTGTAACAATATTTATCAATTATCTTTATATTTTTTAAAAATATTTTCGAAGCCAATTAAATCATGATGTTGACGCTTCTATATATATTACCTCGATTCTACGGAGGGTTATATTAAAAAAAAATTAGTTTGTGTGAATGTATGTCGCAGGGTCAAACGTCAAAAAAACATTTCCTTAGAACGCCTGAAACACCATACTATAAGAGTACCCATACGTTCTCAATTGCTATACTTTAGGGCTATCGATAAGTGCTACACTGCTATCTTATAGGGCTGCCTATACGTCTTTATGCGCTGTACTATGCGGGCACGCTTCAATGCCCATGTGCGAGGCTATAAGGTACCCTTGGGTCCTCAACTGCTATACTATTATACTATGTGGCTACCCTTGTGTTCTCATTTGCTATAGTATAGTGGTACCCTTAGGTCCTCAGCTACTATACTATGCGGGTACCCTTGGCTCCTCATGTGCTATACTATAGGGTCATCCTTGGGACCTTAACTGCTATACTATGGTTGTACTCTTGGGTCATTCAGTGCTATACTATAGAAGTGCCCATGGTAGGGATCTGCACGACAAATTCTAGTCCCGGTAATAGAATTGAA
Source organism: Macrotrachela quadricornifera (assembly GCA_022393335.1). NCBI lineage: Eukaryota > Metazoa > Rotifera > Eurotatoria > Philodinida > Philodinidae > Macrotrachela > Macrotrachela quadricornifera. The sequence continues at coordinate 15,181 of JAJEKB010017730.1, forward strand.
AATATTTCTGTAGCTTAAGAGTATAAGAAAGTTTAAAATACTACGTTTTGTAGAGAAATATTTTCTCTATAAAATGAGGCTATTGCGAATACTGAGTGCTTATCGTAGCCGTAGAAAATAGCATCAGAATTGACCGGGACCAAACCGGGACCGGGACCGGGACCGGGACCAAACTGGTCCCGGTCATTATATTTTCTAAATCATTTGATAACGAGGATTTTTGAAATATTTTGAAACATACAGGTAGAAAGAGCAAACATTTCTCTACGAAACATAGTATTTTAAACTTTCTTATGCTCTTAGGCTACAGAGATATTTCCAATTCTATTACCGGGATCAGAATTTGTCATGCAGATCTCTAGCCCATGGATCGTCAAGTAGTATTAATAGTATAAGAATCTTTTGATAAAAAATATGTTTCATCCCGAATAGGTTTACAAAAAGATTCGAGTGTGTTGTTTCCAACTTTACTATTTAAGTTAATAAATCAGAATTATTGCTCATTCGTATAAAGTTTCTAGTAAATTTTTCTCGCATTGGCAGATGCGAAAAAACACTTCTTTCTTCCACAGTCGAGGGTTTAGTTAGCCGAAACGTCTAACGTTACTCGTATTTATATGCATATATATATATAAATATATGTGTCGCTGGGTGGGTGTGCGTTTATATTCATTGTGTTACTATTACTAACACTTTACAATCATCGCTACTCATGAGATAACATATTTAGGTGTTCAAGCGTTTTAGAGCCTTACTCTTGCCCATAAGTAGACCTTAATGAGGTATGAAAAATCTAAAAAGGATTCTGTCTCTCGCTTCTTTAATAGCAAGATATTGAATTTCCAGCATACATATGAAAACGGATAATGAAACAATAAATAATTGCTTTTTGCAAAATAGTTGGGTACTACCCAAGCAGACAAGACCTGTGAAAAAACGCGTTTAAACGCACAGTCGTGAACCGCGACTGCGAGCGAGAAACGCTGACTAATAAAACGTCAAAAACGGCGTTTTTGGCGTGGAATAAGCACTTTCAGAGCGTTAAAACGCAGATTTTGAATTTTATAAAAAAATTAGTCCGTTAAAACATTAAGAAAACGAGTTTCTTAGCGTTTTAACACACTTTTTTTAATGCAATTCAAAATCTATGCGTTTTAACGCTCTGAAAGTGCCAATTTCACGCCAAAAACGCCGTTTTTGACGTTTTATTAGTCAGCGTTTTTCGCTCACAGTCGCGGTTCCCGACTGTGCGTTTAAACGCGTTTTTTCACAGGTCTTGTCTGCTTGGGTAAAGGATGAAACTTTTTTCATTTCCGTGTTCTGATCATCCAATCTGTTTTGAATTGAAAGTTGTATTAAAACTTACCAATAACACTTCTACTTGCTGCTCAACATTTCAAAGAACACTCAAAATTTTTCATTTTATTTCTGGTTTCATTTTAACCCACAAAGATTTAACTGAAGAAGATCAGTGAAAGTGATAGTCTAGAAAAAAGAATTGACACAAAATGATTAATCGCACTAGCAGTAATAGACGAAAGGAACCGTATCGCAGGAAGATGTAGCGCATATTGTAGCGTCAAACAAGAATCACATTTCGGTCACAGTTTTGAAAGATTCTGAATGGTTGTTTGTGTGGCCATTAGTATATCAAGCATATGAGATCATTCGATGAAAAGCGTTAGAAGCGAGTTGATTATGATTTAGAGACGTGAGATAAATGATACTATTATGTTCGCTGATGGTGATTTCAAGTTTATTGAGAAGCGCATGAGCATATAGTCAATGCGGAATCACTTTCATTTGTCTATTGCAAAAGACATTCAATGACTGAATTTGATTTGTCGTTTTCTTCGATATTTCAAATACTATGCATATGGGAATGCAATCGTATAGTTCCTTTCCATCTACTTCTTCTCTTCAACAGTCCGGAAGAAGTAGGAACTCTTTCACTTGATCAAATGACGGATTTCGATTATTCTTTGAACTGTTGAGCAACATGTAGAAGTGTTATTTATAATGGGCGAATTTTTGATGGTCCGACCCAGCCCACATCGGTTCAAGTATTGAACATGCCCGCCCGGCCTGACTTCTATTCTTTCAGAGATCGACCCGGCCCGGTTTGACCCGACACTGTTTTAAGGATATCTTGTTTTCAAAAATATTTCGCTACGAAAAGTAACGATTATTTTTGTAGTTTATTCAAATACTGTAAAAGATTTAGTTTCATGGTGATCATGAGTTGAATAGAGTCAGACAGAAGTTAACACTCGCGTAAATAGAACAAAAGGTAATTCCGAATATCCATTGAACTGAAAAAGTGAGACATCTTCTCCTAGTTCAGTTTCATGAAGGTTGTAATTTGTTAATCGGAATTCTCTGAAGTAGAATATTTACCGAACATTCTAAACGAGTAAGTCTGACTACAATTTGTAGCTTATTCTCTTATAATAAGTATACTGTCAACGATTCTCTACTTGAATAGCATTCATGTCATTCAATACAACAGATAGTTTACTCGTACTTCCGTAAAGAAGAGTGTCATTAATCAAAAGAAATGTTATTTTCATTTATTCTCTCGATGAAAGATGTATCATCTTCCCATAGTAAAGACTTCTCATTAATATAAGTTGGGAGATGCATGATCTGTATAAGGTGTTTTACAATACATTAAGATAAAATTGATCAAAAAAAAGAGAGTCAATAAAATCATCTTTAAAGCTCGAAAACAGCTTTTTACTTGTACTAAGATAGTAAAGTTTTAATCTATTTTTATTCATAAACTAATGAACTCTTATCGAAATGATGGTCAGTTTTACATGCATAAATTTGAATTGGCATTGTCTTTTGAAGTGAGATATATCTGTCAAAATCTAGTATAATATTGTATGCGGTATTTATCTACCTGAGAAGTTAGACAAAATATTGGAAATCAAAATTTCAGAATAAAATTCAAGAAAAAACGTAAACTACAATCGTCGTTTTTAAAATCAGCTTTTTTATTTTTTCTTAGGTGAGAAGTCTTCATGAAACGAATGAAGTTCGGGCCAAGCCATTGGGCCGAGTGGCCCGTTTCGAGGTTTGGTCGGAAATTCGATATCTTGCTAATAAAGGAGTGAAGGAATGAATTCTTTTTAGGTTTTTCATATCTCATTGAGGTTTACTAGGAATGCAACGGTGACGATCATTTACCGATTCACCGGTTACCAGTATACGCATTACTCAGTTTCAGCAGTAAACATCGGGATCCATCATTACCCACCAGTATTCACTGGTATATACAAGTACTCACCAGTATTCACTGGT
>JAJEKB010017734.1:176-24221 GCA_022393335.1 Macrotrachela quadricornifera
GATGTAGTGGAATCCAAGGAATTTAAGAAAATTAAGGAATTCAAGAAAAGTTCCAGAATTTCCATGAATTTCTTGATTTCCAAGGCATTCTCGATAGTGAAGGTGAAGGCATCTTTCTCTAAACAGATATAGTGGAATTCAAGGAATTTAAGAAAATTAAGAAGTTTAAGAAAAGGTTGCGGAACTTTCTTGAATATCTTTATGTTGTTGAATTCCTTATACTCCTAGAATTGCCAATTGGCGGATCCTGGGTATATCTCGAATGATGAGGAGTGGAAAAAGACGGAAGGATCCTTAGTGTAACTGTGCTGCATACATATTAGAATACAAATGAATAATGTCTGATGGACGACAGAAAAAAGCAAAGTTGAATAACAAAAAATCATACTCTTCTTTTTCCTTCGCTATGAAGACTTTCGAGATGTTTTCATTTTTCCGGATTTCTTGACATATCTGATACAGATAGTATTTCAATCAGTTATATATTTATGAAATTGTAAAACCTTATAATTCGAGGATGATATTACCATATTATTGTTTTGTTGTCTCTTTTTCTCTTATATGCTCATAAAAACGAGTTTTCCATCTCATGGAAAGCTTCTATAATAACAGAAGAACAAAAGTGATGGGCAACTGACAAGAGAACATGTTAAGATACCAGTTTATCTTTGACTCGGAATTCAGTGCATCTTGCATATACTAATGAATAGAGATTTGTATAGCTTCGACTTTTCAGTATGGTCACAGTTACTTTCATAACACATCTAATCATGATCACGAAAAAGGTTTTTGTGTACTCAAAAAGTGAATACACTAAAGAATCGGTCAGTGTGTTCAGCCGTCTGTCTGTATACGCAATAACTCCTCAAAACGTGTTCCAATTATGACAAAATTTTGTACATAGAATTGTCTCATGAACATCTCGGTCGAGTTCGAAGATAAGAATAATTTGTCAAGAAATTGCTGAGTTATAACAATGTCATTATTTCCTATACTGTGCTGTGCGATCATTGAACTTTTTCCAGCTTTTCGTAAGAACTTTTCCTCTCACAATCAAAGTAGTCTCAACTATTATATATCGTTCGATAGAAAATCTCACGAGCTACAAAATGCTACATAAAACATTAAGAAACAAGAATGTTAAATTATCCATTGGAAAGACATTTACTTCAACTAAAACTGATGACTACCATTTTATAAGTCGATAAACTACAAGAACAACGCCCACCTATATAGGTCTCAGTGATCTTTATTAGCTTACATACTGAAACATAATGGTTAATCTAAACAACAAAGTAATCCTTACAAGCCAGGTTTCCTAAAATTCGGTTCTTGGCCTTTTAATCGGCTAAGTGGATGTTTTTTTGACCTGTTGCCTTCGTCTCTGGCATATATATACCCACACATTTTAGTCTCTTTCCATTTGACCTACTCTACAGTCGAGGTAGTAATAATTGGTAGATTTATCATTCATTTTTATCAATTATAAAGATAATTAATGGATTTTTCATAGACAGTTTGATTAAAATCAATTTGTCGTCAAATATTTTCACTTTTTGAAGTATACATAAAACTCGAATTTCAATCTGAGGTTTTCATATTTATTTGTTGATAAAATGGTTCTCAGAATTATTCAAGTAAAAACATTATATCTTTTCAGAGACAGGTCAAGAGTAGAAATCTTTTTTATGATCGATATAGTCTACTAGGATCTTCAATATACACGGAGCTTCAAGGTAAGAATGAATTGACACTTTTGAATGTCTCTTCATGAGTGAGTAACGAATATTTTTTTTTGAACTCCACATTGGTGTAAAATTAAACAATTTACATAGGTTTGAAGAAACAATCAAGAATCTCAATATGACTTTGTACTTTAATTTTTTTGAAAGCTTATCAATGACGGTATAAAACAAAGAACAAAACTAGATCCTTAATCGTTTTTCCTAAAGTGCGTTGATTTTACGATGATAGATCCTTTTCTTATTGTATGAGTTGTGATTCAAAATAAAAAAGATTAAGTAAAATCTTTTATAAAAAGCACATCATTTTCATCATTCATATATCTTTATTTGGGAAAGCATGGCATGAAATATTCTGAAGAAAAAAATGCAATAATAAGTAGCAGCTGCTCGGAAAGGAAAAACGCCAAGGATTATCCTTTAGCATTGACTTTCACGTTATTTAAATTGTCGTCTCTTTTAAAATAAATTAGCTTCTATGACAAAGAAAACCCATGTTTAAAAGTATCTAAAGTAATTAGGAGTTATTTAAACCATCATTAATTAAATTCTACTATAACACAATAGAAAAATGAAATGTCTTATGGATATCATATTTCATCTGAATGAATACGTTTTCTTATTAAAAAAATCTTCTTGATATGGTCTATATTTGTAGTATAAACGTTTTTAATTTCGCAATATGAGTATATTCGATAAATGTTTACATTTTGTGACTATTTTTTTATTCTTTTAACTATTTATTTAAGACTAGTGAGTCAACTTACGTGTGTATGTCGCGCAAAATACGAAGAACAATATGATGTGAATATCGATGACTACTGCTCGTCTTTCTTTTCTTTCTGCTGTTTTTCGACGGAATATTTTTCTTTTTCTTTTTTCTTTTTAGTGTTTTACAGTATTTTCTGATATATTTGCCATCTCTCTTCGCGAATACTACCTTAATGAGCAAAAAAGTGAGTAAAAAATGGCACGTAATAAAATCAATTGTATGAAATTAATAATTGTCTTTTAATTAAACTATTCTTTTTTTTAACTCGAGAAATTTTGCTTTAAAATCTTTACAGACGACTGAATAATGAGAACTATCTAGGCATAAAATAAAAAGATTAATGCATGCATTGATGCATTTAATAAGAGAGCGCGGTAATATGGTAATTGGAATGTGGAATGCGGAATCATGCCAGCATTCACTGAATAATGTGTATTTTTAGTTAATTCCATAAATATCAAAGCACTTATGTAACATATAGTGTTCTCTCTTATATATAAGATCTTATGTCAAAATTTTACGTATGATATGAACTTGATAAAAAAAAAAAGGAATTATATGTCTTCTGTATTTTTTTAAGTATTCCTAACAGATGAATATTGACTGAATACCTACTATTCGCTCGCTATAATAACAAATATCGTTTCTTTTTTTCTGTAAGAATAAATGAGATTTTTGATTCTTTTATATCTTTAAAAATATAGAAGATGGGCGACAATTTGTTAATCTTAAGTTGCTCTAACTAGCCTTCTTCGACTATTGTGATTGGTTCTTATACTGTAAAGAATTTTTTCAAAAAGTATCAAAAATATATTGAGTATACTATATTTCAGCTTGTAGAAGACAGACTAAAGAAAACTATGAAATTGAAGTTTCTTAAAAAAATGTAAGGTTATGCAATGGCAGATTGATTACTAAGTTGAATGAAAACTCGTGTTTGATAGAAAAAAAGCAAATGTCAATTGTATTTAAAATAAAACTCACTTTCATTTAAACAAATGGTTAAGTACACATAATTTTTCTACGGTATGTTAAATTGGTTGAATTATGATCTTTGTAAATAATTTATTTAAAAAATGGCCATTTAATATTTCTGTCTTCAATAGTAGAATTAATAATCACAATTTTATATTATTTTATTCATACTGCAACAGATGTGTCTGTGAAATGAAAGAAAGAGAAATGCTAGTTGAAATAGAAGACAAAACTTTATCTTTTGATAATAATTATGCCTTTTCAGAGTTTCCTTCTTTTTTCTTGTCATGGAAACATTTTTCCGTTAGCTTATTATCAAATTCGTCGTTACGATATGCAATTTATTGTGCAATTAATAATTTGCAACTTTGATAAGATTTTAAACAATATTAAATTACATACAAAAACAAATCAAATCAACTTGAATAAGATATTTATGTAACTCCCTATAGCACAATATATTCATTAAGTTTTTTACCTGAAGTATGTTATCATCGAAAACATTGACAGCGAAATTTTAATGAATCCTATCGCATATTAAGTTATATCGATATACCATGTATTTCCGCAATAGTTTCATATGTGCATTTCATCTTTTAGAAATTTAAATTATACTCGATAGAAGATTATCATTACACATATTTCTAGGTACATTTTAAACTATACAGTTAGAAGAAAAAGTGACTATGACAAGCATAAATTTGATAAGAGTTGAATCACAGTTTAGTTGATCTTTATAGCATTTTATTCGTAATATCTGTCATAAATTAAGAAATATCCATTCAACAGAAAACTCCTGATACCTTGTATGTTGATCTCTAGAAGAAAATATTGTGTAGTAATAGTAAGTATCTGAAAAACAATATAGAATGAATGAAATACTTTATTGATGCACACTAATGGATTCAGTGACTTTTATTACGATAGATATGTCAGATATTTGTAAAAATCAATTATCATGATGATTGTTCAACGATTTGACTAACATCTGGCATTGGATTAAAGTTGTCATTGGTATCAGTGAGACTTTTTGCTCGAGAAAATAGTGGTGGATTATATTTGAACAAATTTTGTCGTTGTCACTGTTGTCAACATAGTCTCATGTTTTATTCTATGTCAATGAGAAAAAAATTTATTACTATAAATATTATAGTAGGAAGGAAAATAATTAAAGTTTTTAATTCATGTTCTTTCGGATAGAACTTTATGATGACAAAGAGAATTTTTGGTATCAATGATAACAGGATGCACAATTGCTAGTACAATATGCTTTTTAATCAAACACTAGACAAAATGTTCTGTTGGATGGGTTTGTTGATTGATTGGATATATGGTTACAAACTGTTTGTGATAATAGTACTAAGATAAAACATGATTGTTTCGATGATATCTGACAGAATTTTTATAACTCAGTGACTGTCCAAATGATTATAACATTACCAAATATATTGAATTTCAAAATGAGATAAAAAAAAATATGAATGTTCTATATAACGTTGATGAGTCTTTCTAAAATTTTTAACATCCAGCAATTAAAAATAAAACTATTCACAAAAGGTATCATTGAAAATAATGGAATAAATGTTTTGAGTTTTATAAGACATATTTTCTCTTATAAGCATCCAGTTACTTTATTTAACTAAATTGTCGTTTTACTAACAATTATGTCCATTTCAGTAGTAAGTACATAATGTGTCACATATTAACTACTTAAAAATAGCAATTATATTACTCGAGTTAAGAGATACTGGATCCTTGCGTCTTATGCATACTATTCCTTCAGTATTTACGGTGCACACAATTCGAGAGCAATTTAGCTCCTCTGAATTTTGATTTTACTCTTGAGAAGTTTACTCTTTATCTTTGAAAGTTTATTTAAAGATTTCTCTCCCGAAATAAAAAGACTAAACAAGATCTATACACATGTGTAAATTTCAGTAAACATGTTAGAAAAAAATTAGAAAGATGTCATGAGAGAAATCTTTTAAACATAATACTTCTTCTCGGTCCGGCAACATCGAAACGAGCTGATATTTGGAGGATATGCTGAGCCTATACTTGGATGTATGTAATAAAATTTTCAGCCTTCTACTATGATATATAATGGAGATACGAAAAGAATCAGGATCCAAAAATAGCTTATCGCATCTCCAAAAGATTTCAGTGACTCTTTAATGTACGTGCTTGATATTGTATTTTTTGTTTAAAAGAGTACGATTGGATGCAGTGCTGATGAAAGTTATTGTGTTTTAATCTTATCTTTTAAAGGAAAAAGAGCTCTGACCAATTCGGTTGCTAAAAAATCTTAAACAATGATGCTCTAATTATGAAAGTGCTTTTCAATATACTAATAATAAGGTCCCATTCAAAAGACGAGCTCCCGTAGACACTGCAGTTTTTTATGCTCTTTCAAACAAAAAACAACTGACTTTACATCGCACTGTGGTAGAATTTCACTGAAGCTGCGGAAGCTTGCAGTAAAACTGCTATATCTCTAGCCGTGTGCAAGAAATAGAGCTGAAGCATTTAGTGATGCCAGGATAGTCCATCCCTAATATATCCTGAAATTTTCAGTACTATACAACGTATTAGAGTGGGTATAGCGTTTTAACAAGATGGCAAAGCGAAATCAATGAATGATTCCATTTTGAGAAGGAGTTTCAAGCATTTACGACATCTGATTAGCGGTATAAGTGGATGTGCATATCAGCGGTTGTGATAACAGAAGACTCAAGCTTTAACGATGATGATTAAAAATTCGAACTATTTTGTCTGTCGAGGGCAGATCTATCAATCAGGTCACATCTGTTTCCAGTACATTAACTTATATTTCTATCGTAAAAATATGAATAGTGACATTGCATAGATACCAATAAGAAACAGGATCATTTTCTTTTTTTCTACTATTCTTCTATTTTTTTTTAATATATCTTTCTTATTACTTTTTTAGAATTACATTATAATGTAATATGAAGCGGGCTTGTACACATATAAACAAACAAAAAAAAATTTTTAAGATAATCTCTCACAAGATTTATTTGTATATTTTCCTAAAAATTGTTCACATAACGAAAAGAATTAATCTAGATTTTACAATTTGTGAAATTGTTTTTTTTTAAATCCATTTGAAAAACAACGCACAATAATATCAATACTAGTGAGAACCAAAATGTATATTTATCCCTAGATATCAATCTCAGAAAAATGGATTAATAGAATTCATACTTAATAAAAATTCAATAATTTTCAAGATATTATTGCCAGTAGAGATATATAGAGAACTCATCAGAATTATAATTATTTGCTTCAATGACAATATTAATGTTAAAATGCTTTCTTATAAAAGATATTGTGCTTTCTGTATATATTCTGAACAAGATCTTGTAAAGTCATTGCAATCAACGTTAATGTACTCGAAAAATAATTCTGATTATAATAAATACTTTTCTACAATTAACTTGTAAAAAGTTCTTAGAAATGATTATTTTGTAGATTTCAATGCATGACAAGACAATTGATTTCATTTATTATAATTTACTATTTGCAAAAATATTTTCTTCGAACTATCTCGATTTATCAAATTATTATTTGATACTATTGTGTCATATTACATTATAATCAGGGACGGCGCGAAGAGGAGAAAGCAGGGGGGAGGGGATTCTCCGAAAATCGAGAAATCGGAGAAAATTTACTCCGAAATCGTAAAATCGGAGAAAGCTCCAGCGTAATTTTCAAAAGCAGGAGGAGGGTACCCCCCTATCCCCCCCCCGCTCGCGCCGCCCCTGATTATAATGAAGAAAAATAAAAAGAAATATAGAATGTTAAAAATTAAGAACAATGTAAAAAAAAATGTTGATGTACTTTTAAATACGTTAATTTTTTTATATTATCCTTTAGATATTATTTATGAATTACTTAAGATTAACCTCTAAAAATAGATCGTTTTTTGATAAAATTTACAGCAGAGTAAATTTTTATATTTTATCTATTGTGCCTAAAAATATATACTTTTAAAATTATTTAAAGTACATTGTTTCATAGAGAATGTATGATAAATAATTAATATTTACATTTGATATTCTCATAGAACGTATCTATTTTCAGATTTCTATTTGTCTGTATTAATCAAATAATAATTGTTATTAATGAGAAAAAGTTCAAATATCAAATCAGAATCTGTGTGTATTTTGAAAACGATAGATCTAGTAGACTATCATTATTTGAATTATAACAATTATTTGTAATAACTAGCCAGAATTTTCTATTATTTGTTGTGATATCAAATAATGTTTTAAAAGTTGATCCGCTCATTATATAAGTGATTTCATTAGAATTATAACACTTTTGCTAATCCATGCAATTAAATACTGTCACCATATAAGGAAAATCTTATATCCATATTCTTCCATATTTTTAAATTATTTATATGCTAAAAGACTTTAAAAAAAAACAAGTGTATTCAGAATGATAATACCCAGCAAATCAATGTCTGCAAAATAACAACCTACTATCTAAAATGGTATTAAATTACAGAATCTAAATTTAAAACAATACTCTTCATTTATTGTATATACGTACATCGCAATTTCATTAAATCAGATGTCTGATCTAATTTCATATGTTTTAAACAAATATCTACTACGACAGAGTTTTAGTTACCTTGAATATCTTTTGATTGAAAATCTGTACATTTCATAGAAATACAGTAAAACATATTAATAGTTGAATTTTCTTTTTGATTAAGTCTTCCTAAACTTTATATTTTCTGTTACTTATTTCACAGATGTCACTAATCTCTTTTATTTTAGTGAAAGAATTCCTTTTATTGTACTGTTAAATAACCAATACAAACTGCCCTATATATTTTTATTGTGTTCTTGAACACGTGCTAAAATATAAACTTGTATATTTTTGTTCATAAAAATGAATACTCGAGTATCAATGTCCGATGCTTTATCAAATGTTGAAGTTCTTTATGAACTTCCACTTATTGATTCTCAACCAAGTGTCGAAGGTGCAAATAATGCCATTGTCTATGAAGCTAATTTTGATACAAATTTCGAAGATAAAACAGCTTATATTACTGGAATATCGAAATATATTGAAGAAGCTGTTTTACATTCAAATCTAGTATATAAAATTATAATAATAAATTTTTTTTCTAAATACTATTTTTATACAGAATCTTCTTCTTGAACAAGGTTATCAACATGCAATGACACTTTATACATGGCGTTGTTGTTCACGAGCTATACCAACGGTAAATAAATATTTTCATATATATTTTGTAAAAAGTTAATTTAATAGATATTTTTATAAAATAGTTTATTTTCAATAAATTGTAAGTTCGCGTGTGTACGCTCTAACTTTATTTTCCTGCTTATTATTTTCTTTTTTTTTTCTAATGGGAATGGAAATTATTTTTTGTGTTTTTTTTTTGATAAATAAATAATTATTTATTGTAATATTATAGGTTAAATCACCTGAACAACCAAATCGTATTGAAATATATGAAAAAACTGTCGAAGCATTACAACCAGAAGTAGCAAAATTAATGGCAATTATGCATTTTTCTGTATGAAATGATTTTGGTTTTTTTTTATGATTTAAATTAAAATTATTTATAAATATTTAGATGAATGCAGTTGATACATTTTGTAATCAAGTTCGACGTTTATGTCATCATGAAAAACGAAAAGAATTTGTTAGTGAAGCATATTTATTAACATTAGGAGAATTTATTAATATGTTTGCTGTACTTGATGAATTAAAAAATATGAAATCATCAGTTAAAAATGATTATTCAGCATATCGACGGTATAAAAGAAAATAAACTAAAAAAAAAAACAAAAACTATTAATTTAATTTTTAGAGCTGCTCAATTTTTAAGAGTTATTAGTGATTCAACAGCATTAACTGAATCACAAAATTTATCAATGTTTTTAGCTACAAATGATAAAATTCGAACTATGCTTAAAACATCTTTAGCACAAATAGAAGGTTATTGAAAATTTTTATTTATTTTATAATTCTTACAAAAAAAAATTTTCTTTTTTATTTTATTTAAATTAGGTTATGAAGAATTATTAGCTGATGTTGTTAATACAAGTGTACATATGTTTGAAAATAAACTTTATTTATTACCAAATGAAAAACATATGCTTGTTAAAGTATGTTGAAGTCTAAATATAAAATCATTATTTATAATTTACAAGATTTTACTATTAAATTTACCATTAAAAGAGACCTTTTAAAAGATCATAAATATAAAATCAAAAATTATATATATGACAATCATTGTCTAGATCTATGATTGAGTATTTTGTTTTTAATATTTAGGTAATTGGCTTTAGTTTATTTTTAATTGATTCAACAGCATGTAATATTAATAAATTAGATGGAAAGAAAAAGATCAATGTTAGTCGAATTGATAAAATTTTTAAAGTAAAGGAACAAGAAAAAAAGGAATTTTGTTTTTGAATATTATAAAATCAAAATTTTAGACGGTTGAAGTTGTACCACTTTATGGTGATATGCAAATAGCTCCATTTAATTATATAAAAAAATCTCCAAATTTTGATCCAAGTAAATGGCCTGTTTGTAATGATGCATCAACATCATCAATGCAAGGAAATCTTTTAATGCAATTACCAGAAATTCGAGACGAACATGAAAGATTTATTGCTGATTTAGCTCGATATACTAATGAGGTTTTTATTTTTAAATTTAAAAAAAGACAAAAAGACGATTCATTTTCTTATTTTTCAGGGTGCTATACAAAAAATAATGAAACGTACAGATCAAGAAATGAAATATCTTTATTATATGTCATTAACTGGTCTTCAATTATTATCAAAATGGACAAATTCAATTCTTGAATTGTAAATACTAATTTTATTTAAATTTTTAAATAGTTTTTTTTTTTGTAGATATTGTTGGAAACTTCTTCATCCAGCTGATTATCGTAAAGGTGCAAGTAAATATGAAGATGATGGTGAAGAATATGAACGTGCAACACGTTATAATTATTCAAGTCAAGAAAAATTTGCTATGGTAGAAATTCTTTCATTAATAAAAGGTTTACAATTACAAATGAATCGTTTAAATGAAACATTTCATGAAGCTATTTATTCAACAACATATATTGAATTACAAACATTTATTCAAATACATATAAGAGATATGATTAAAAAAGTCACACAAAAAAAACGAGATTTAACAAAAAGGTTTTATTTGAAATAAAGATTTTTTTTTTTATTAAAAAAAATTCTTGAAATTATTTTAGTATTTTAATTGCTGTAAGAGATACATGTGTTGATTGGTTTAATGGTAATGGTGAAGCTAATTCAATTGAAGAAGCACTTGCATTAGGTTTAAAACTTAATCAAAATCATGGAAATAAAAAAGATCAAAATGAATTAAATCATATTCGATTTAATAAACGATGTGTTGGACCATCAAGTACTCAAGTTTGTTAATTCATTTTAAAAAAATGTGAAGAAAATATTTATTTGAATGAATTTTTTTTGTTTATAGCTTTATATGATTCGAACAATGATTGAATCACTATTAACAGATAAAAGTGGTTATGGAAAAAGAACATTAAGAAAAGATATTGGTAAAGAAAGAACTTTAAATGAAAATTATTCGATAATAGATGAATAAGTTTTTGAAAATAATCTAAAGTTTTTCGATATTCTATTAATATTTTGAATAGTATTATTAGCTGAATATTAAAAAAAAATTTCTTTAGATTACAATCATTTATCTATGATTGAACAATTTCATAAACAATCTTTCTTTTGGGATTATCTTCTTAATTTTGATGGTAAATTATATATTAATTATTTTTAAAATGTAATCGATTGTTGATATTTTTTTTTGTGTATAGCAACATTAAAACAATGTGGTGATTTAAGTCAACTTTGGTATCGAGAATTTTATCTTGAATTAACAATGGGAAGAAAAATTCAAGTGAAATTTCTTTTTTTTTTTTATATAAATAAATTTTATATTTGCTTTTTTAATAGTTTCCAATTGAAATGTCAATGCCATGGATTTTAGCTGATCATATTTTAGAATCAATTAAACAACCAATGATAGAGTAAATTCTATTTCAAATTTATTATTATTTAATAAAAATTGATCTTTTTTTTTATTAATTAGATATGTATTCTATCCAATGGATTTATATAATGATGCAGCAATGCATGCATTACTTGTGTTTCGTAAACAATTTTTATATGATGAAATTGAAGCTGAAGTTAATTTATGTTTTGATCAATTAGTATTTAAATTAAGTGATAAAATCTTTACTCATTTCAAATGTTTAGCTGCTTGGTAAAAATTTTTATTTTATTAATAAAAAAAAAAACCAAAGATTTTATTTATTTAGTATGTTACTTGATAAAAGATATCGTTCAGAATGTCATATGAATGGAATTAAAGTTGTTTTTCCATCAGCAAATCGTTATGATTCTTTACTTAAACAACGTCATATTCAAGTAAGATTAAATTATTGATCGATTAATTTCCTGAATAAAATCTTTGTCTAGTTTTTGTTTGAACAATAGACGATATTTTAATAATAGTATTAGCAAACTTTTTTATTATACCTTTTTTTAAAGATGATTCACTTTTGAATACCGAAAAAAAATGAATAAATATTTTCACTTCTTAACATCACTTTATAATACAAACAAAACTAAACACATATTTGTTTTTGGTAAGACATTTACTGATTAATCTACAGAAAATCATCCCATATATTTCTGAATTATCCTAAGAAGTATCTTAATTGTTAACAATATATTTCTATATTTAGCTTCTTGGTCGTTCCATTGATTTAACATTTCTTTTAACTCAACGTTTAACATTATCTTTTAAAAAATCACTTGAAACTGCAATTCAACGTTTTGAATCAGTTAATATAACTGGTGTAATTGTAAGAATTTTTATTTTTTATTTTTCTAATTTAATTTATTTATTAAAAGGAATTACAATGTTTACTTGAAGTTAATCATTTAACACATAAACTTCTTTCATCATATTTAACATTAGATAGTTTTCAATCACTTATTAATGAAGTTAATCATAGTGTATCAAGTGCACTTGGTCGTATAACATTACATATTTTTTGGGAATTAACATATGATTTTTTACCACATTATTGTTATAATGGAAGTACAAATAGATTTGTTAAAACTCAACAACCACATGTTAATGAAACAACAAGAGAAAAAATGACACGAGAAATTCCTGATGTACATTTATATGGTACAAGAGAATTAAATCAAGCTTATGATATTGTTAATAATTTATATCGAGGTTTTGTTGGTGTACAACATTTTCGAACAATGACTCGTTTACTTGGTTATCAAGGTATTGCTGTTGTTATACAAGAAATGCTTAAAGTTGTTAAAAATTTGGTATAAATAAAACGTTTTTTTATTTTAAAGAAAAAATTTCCTATTTTTTTTCTTCTTTTAGTTGGATAAAACAATTCGTGAATTTGTAGAAAAATTACGTACATGTATGCCAAAGCAATGTAAATTACCTAGATCAGACTATGGATCACCAGGTAAATAAATAAATTAATAAGAAGAATATAGATATTTATTATTATTATTATTAAAGCTATTCTTCAATATTATCTTCATCAATTGCATGAAATAATTCATTATCCTGCTCTACAAGATGTATTTCATTGCTTTCGAGAACTTGGAAATGCTATTTTATTTTTTATTATGATTGAACAAAGTTTAGTAAGTTATATACTTAAATTTTTTCATTCATTTCAATCTATCAATCACATAATACACCAAAAAAATCTGATTAATTTCTAAACAACAGTTGCATTATCTGTACTATTAAGAAAAAAAATGAGAATATTCATCAATATTTTAAAATCTTAATAAATAATACTTCTCTTCAGAAGTTCTTGAGTGATACTTCAGTTAAATGAATCATAAAATAATCAAATACATATTAAAACTAAATAATTACATGTCATTTTTGACTGAAAAATTATTTTATATATATCTATATTTAGTCTCAAGAAGAAATAAAAGATTTATTACAAGCAGCACCATTTCAAAATTTAATTCCACGTCCATATGCAAAAGAAGGTGAATCACTTGAATCAAAAATTCGTCGACTTGAAGCAAAATATGCAGCTATGTCACTTGTAAACATTATTAAAAAACTTGGTACCGAAAAAGTAATCATATTCTTAATCTTCTTTTCAATAATCATCATTATTTCGATTTCTTTATTTTTTTTAATTATATTGTATAGCAAGGAAAACTTGTTGAAGAAGCAGATTTATTAACACGTGAACGTCTTTGTATTGGTTTAACAACATTTGAAGTTATGCTCGAACGTATACGTACATTTCTTCTTGATGATCCAATATGGACAAATAATTCTTCATCAGCAATAAGTAGTAATATAAGTCCATTATCAAATATTGATGATACACATGATTTTCATCGTATATGGAGTGCATTACAATTTGTCTATTGTTTACCAACACGTCATGAAAATGATATGAATGTTGAACAATTATATGGTGAAGGTTTAAATTTTGCTGGTTGTACAATAATACGTTTATTGAATGAACATAGAAAATTTGAAACATATGATTTTACATATCATTTATTTAAAATAAATCGTAGTGATCAAAAAGAAGATGAAGTTAAAAATGTGGTAAAAATAATTTTACTTAAATTTTTTCTTTATTTTCTTCTTCTTTTTTTTTTTAAATTCAAGTCTTTACCAACATTTACAGAACGTATAAGAAAATTTCAAATACTTAATCAACAAATATTTGCTTGTCTTAATAAATATTTATGTCATACAACAACAGATGAAATACCCGTTGAACAAGTTAAATGTTTAACACCAATGACATTACAAACAATTCAGTATGTTAAATATAAATAAATTATGAAATCGTCTTTATTTATTTATTTATAATTAAATAGATCATCTATGCCAATTTATCAACATAATCGTCTTCCGGGAACAATAAGTGAATGCTAGTCTATCTAATCATTTTCTTTTCTTTTTTATGTATATACAAATATCGTTGTGTGTGCGTGTGCGTGTTTTTTTTTTCTTTTCTTTGTAATTAAAATGCGACAAAGTAAATATTTCTTCTGTCTTCTTCTAGATGGTTATCATTTACCATCAAAAATTATGAAAAGGAGCAAATAATGCCTTTTGTTCCTATGAATTCAAGACGACAACGATATATCAATAAATTACAACAACGTTCACCTGAATATGCCGCTGGTTTTCTTTCATCAGCAACAAATATTCTTTTAACATATCCAGTTAATAAATTAATTTTTCGACAACAAATTTATCGTTTTAAAACAGTTGATGCATTTCAACAATTAAAAGATGAAGGTTTTATTATTCTTTATCGTGGTATGTCATTACCATTATTACAAAAAACATTTTCATTAAGTATTATGTTTGGTGCTAATGCGCATTTTCTGCATATATTACAATCATTTTCAAAAAAAAATCATTGGTATCATCAACCAATTGCGTCAGCTTTAGCTGGTACTACAGAAGCTATATTAACACCATTAGAACGAACACAAGTTTTACTTCAAACACCTAAATATAATACAATTATTCGTAATGGTTTACATGCATTTATGTTAATGTATCATCATTATGGTATTATAGAATTTTATCGTGGTGCAACATTAATATTAATACGTAATAGTGTATCAAATATGATATTTTTTGCATGTCGAAAACCTGTAAAAGATTTATTACCACAAGCATCAACAGATTTTGAACATTCAATATATGATTTTTTAAGTGGTGGTTTATTAGGTGCAGTTTTATCAACATTTACTTATCCAATAAATGTATTAAAAAATATTCAACAATCAGAACTTGGTGGTCGTCATGATCGACCATTAACTATACTTCGTTCTGTATATAAACAAAGAGGAAATTCAATAAAAGAATTTTATATTGGTGCAAAATGGAATTTTATTCGTAGTCTTATATCATGGGGAATAATTAATAGTACATATGAATATTATTTAACAACATTACAAAAAATTATTCTTCATAATGATGAATGAGTTTTTTTTTCTTTGTTTATTTAAAAGAACAGCTTAAATATAAAAGTGAAACTTAAACGAAAGAAAATCGATCATATTTTTGTTTTGTTTAATATTATTAAAATTATTTGTTGCTTCTTTTTTTCTTTTTTGTACTTGAGGAGATTAGCATGTATTCTGTGTGGTTATTTTTTGTTTAAGCTTTCTCGATTCTTTTTCCTATTGTATGTACATCGAATATCTCGATGACTCTAAAAGAGTTATTAGTAAATGAATTTTATTTTTGTTTTGATATTCTTTCTTAAAAAAAGAAACATATACTAGATTAACTTTGTATGAATGAAGAGAATTCAATGATATTTGAGAAAATATTTAAATGATAAAAATTTTGCATTAAATGCTAGATTAAAATGAAATGATTTCATTCTAATCTTTAATCTTCATGTTATCGTTAAGGATGACACTTTAACTTTGCTTCAGAAGTTAAAGTTAAAGTACTTGTACGATCGCCAAGAAACGAGTATGAACAGAACTTAGGTCCCCATTGAGCTCCTAAAGCGGGGTTATTTGAGTCCTCATTTGGCTACTCCAATAGGAGCACCCAGATTAGAAGAGGAAGGTCATCGGTAACGTAACGGATCGACAACGGTAACTTCTCTCCTCTAACCTGGGTAACCATATGAATACCTAAGTACTTCCCATAGAATGGGCAAATGAGGACACAAGTACTCCCGTTAGGGTAGCTGGATGAGAACTCACGAACTGGACATGGTCATTCTCACTAGTGGTACAAGCACTTAAACTTTAAGTTTTTTGTAAAGTTAAAGCGTTAAAGTCTGTTACTTTAACTTTAAACTTTAATTAAAATATTTTTAAAGTTAAAGTGCCACCATAACTCAAAATGGAGAAACATTAAAGAACAATATTAAAAAGTTTTGGAGTTTTTCCATAATGGATTTGAAATTACTGGAAAAAAAATTTTTTTTGAATCAAAAAGGTCGATTTCGTAGATTTTTATGATCACAAATGCAATACATTACCTATAGAAGGCAAAATCGTTTTTCTTGTTTAATCATTCAATTTCCATGACTCGTTCTACTGATTACGGTTAAATAGAATCACTAATTATACTTTAAATACATTGGGTCTATCCATATTCGAAAAAGTACATTGTCGATGTAATAAATTTTGATAGATTTCATTTTTAGAACGTATGTATAGTATTGAACTCATTCAAAGAATGATAATGAAGATAATAGTTACATAGTTAAAATGATGAATAAATATTTGACTATGTAATTATTCTTACTTTTTGTCGTTTAATTTTGTTTTATATAACTAGTATTTAATCAGCTTCCAGATATTGTTTATTATATTGCATACTAAGAGCTATCAGATTATTATCTAATTTCAATATGAAGCATTAAATTTCTGAATGATCAATCAAGGTTTTGAATATAAATATTATCACCTTGATCAGAAAAACTGTTTTTTTCTAAACACGATTACAATTATACGTAATTGTGGGTGTGACATCATATATAACATACTAATCCTAGCAGTTTGTTTTTATGAATATTATATTCGGTTTCTTGTCTATTTAATAGTATTGCATCATTTATGGCAAGTTTTTATGTATCAATCAGTTTTAGTCTATCTGCTATAAAATATTTTGATAATTATACATATTTTATCTGTACATGAAATAAGCTTTATTTACACAATCAACAAGATGTTGGATCATTTACATTTCGAGTTATTTTACAAAATACTTGTTTGATTATTATGTTAAATAAAAAAATATATGTATTCGTTTGATTGCAATTAGGAGATATTTATTTTAATTATATACGTATTCTACAAGTAAATATATGAAATTTAAATCATGTACATTGTATATTAGTCTATCGGATGCATATATGTCTCAATGTAGAACAAATGAAGATAGATATAAAAATGATATTTCAGCTTTTTTTTTGTATGGATAATAGTCAGTTTTATTCCTTTTTATGAATTTTAATGAGATATTTATCATTAAATGTCATACGAATGAATGTTAAATATCAGATTTGTTTACACCTTAATAAACGTTAAAAGTGTGCCTTGATTTAACATATTCAAATTTTTCATGCTATATATTTGTTATTGATGTATAATGTTTTATATCATTAAAATATAATGTAATTTTTGCCGACGTTAAACAAGGTCTTATTTCTCGTTATTCACATAGAGCCTTCATTTTAAATAGACACTATCAATAACAAAAAAGCGAGTGACATATACGATTATTATCAAAAAGAAAAATAGATTCACTGAATTTTATGAATTAAATGAAGAGCTTCTTAATTTTAGCGTGTAATATATTTACTGATTGCACAACATGTTTAGCTAATCGTGGTAAAAGAGATAATTGTTCATGGTGTGATGATATTCAAAAATGTTCTGACAGTTATGATCGTTTAGGTATCAATGAATACGTACGCAATGACACAGTCTTGCTTCTGAAAACATACGTCCCAATAATATTGAAGATATGTTAGATAATAAATATATACAATTCATACGAAAATTATTACATTATTAATAGCTATTTTGATTCTTTCTTTAATTGTTTTTCTTAGTACTTGTGGTGATTCTGATATTCATTGTATCGGATTTTTTTTTGAAGAAATGATCAAAAAAAAAGTAAACAGCTGTACTTAAAAGTGTATTAATCTAATAGAGAATACTTCAAGGTATAAAAAAAAAGGTTTTACAAACTACCACTCTTTTCTTTTGTCTAATTTAGTGATTAAAAGGTTTCTAGGATCTTTTGTCTTTTTGTAAATGGAAAATGATGATATACAAGAATTAACATGATCCTATAGATTTTCAAATATTTTCTTTCGAGTTATATATGCAGACCAGCAAAAAATAATCAATTTTAGACAATTGTTTTTTAGGTTTTCAGTCGGATTAATGGGTGCACCAGCTGGAGAACAGGACATATCTTAGTATTTTTTAATAACTTTCTTCAGGAATGAGTTGATCCGTTGACATTTGTGATAGAAAAATCATCTCTTATCTCTTTGTAGTTTGATTAGAACAGAGGTAAAAAAGGTTGAGACAAATAGGGTAAAAGGCAGATTTCTGAATTTTTAAATTTCTATCGTTAAAACCAAGCTGAAGTCTTGATATTTACAACATAAGTGATATCCACTAATTGACAGTTGTGGTAAAAAAATTAACTTTTAACTCTTTGTAGTTTGGTCGAAAAATAGGCGTAAGAGGATGGAACATATGATCGTATCTCTTAATAAATTTCTTTAGGATTGAGTCACAGACTTGATATTTGCAACGTATGTGATGTCCATCGATTGACGTTTGTGGTCAGAAGATAGACAAAAGAGGGTGGGACACTTTTTTTTTATCTTTGCTGAAATCACCGATAGAAATTCAATTTTAAACCAAATGAAGATAGTTAAAATAAATATAAGATTATAAATAGATAGAGAATTCAAAATGCTAAAAGAAACCTAAAAAAACATTATTTACTTTTCCCATTTATAATTGGAAAGAAAAAGAAGAGAGACAAGAAGCACATGAGGAACTATCATAATAACATATAAGAAAGAGGAATAAAACGACTTTGTTTTGGACACTGCTCATAAACACTAATAGATAGACAGATAATTTTTTCAGCAGAGATAGAGCATGAATAATAGATACTTTGGTATAAATTTCGATTAATTTGACCAAGAAGGAGCTGAAAAATAAAGAGAATCATTTTTGCAGATGAAACACTACAATAGACACCAGAACCACTTTTATATATATTCATATCATCATCCAACGTCATCACCTACTCAGTGTGTGACTTATTGAACATTGTCTGCTTCTCTATAATTGTACAATATAAAATCGATTCAAATGTTTCTTTTTTCTTTCTAAATATTTTAGAAACAAGTACTAAAGACTATTATTTTGTTTATTTTTACTAAATCTAAATAAAACGATAAAATATCAATGAAAAAAAAAGATTAAATATGTATGACAATAATAAAATCATCTTCGAACTATCATGAATTGCGAATAAAAATAAAAAATAACTCAATTATACTTATTTGTCAGATTAATATAGATGGATTTAACTATACAATGTTACAATTTATCATTTTAATATGAACAAGCTATCAAGTACATTTATATTGTGTTAAATGTCCTTATATTGATATCGATTCTTGTGCACATTACTTGTGATCGATCATTAACCTATCGTACTGAAGTGTGCGAAAGTACTATTAATCGCACGACCCATAAGACGTATATATGCGTATATAATGTTCTGTAGTTACATATATGTATTTATCTATTCGCTTGTTCTTTCATTATTATAAAGATAACTATAGACGCACATAGACAGGTGAGGATTATTTTTCACATCCTTCTCTAATGTATTTGTTTATTATTATTATTATTATTAGATAGTAGCTTTCCTTTTTCTTTTAATTTCACAATACTGATAAATAATTTCTATATATATCAATTGAAAATAATTCTATCACTTCTAGCAATATGTCTAATCCAGCTTTTGAAAATGAATCAAATGATGATGCCAATGTATCACCAATTACTGATTATCGATCTAAACAAAAACATAAACATACAGATATGAATAATGATTCTAAAACGTAATGAAAATAAAATTGTTTTTAATTTTAATTAAATATTTTTTTTTCTTTTATAGATCTCATTTGAATGATAGAATTCCTGCTTCGAATAAGCGTGAAAGTGATTATTCTAATAATAATTATGTTCGTGATGATGATGATGAATTAAGTGATGATGTTCAAGAAAAACAATTTGAAGAAGAATTAGATAATATTGATACAACTCAACAAATACAAGCTAATATGATGGCTACTCCTGGTGAAGCAGTAGTGATTGGAAAATCTGATCATCATAAACGACTTCGTTTTCTTTCAAAAATTCCGTTCGTTTAATTTTACTAAAATAAATTATTTTTATTTTGTTTTTATTTATTATAGGTTTTTTCATAAATCTAAAAAACCTGAAACTCGTCGTTTGAAATTATTTGAACTTTTTAAATTTAGTGATAAATGGGATGTTTTATTGATAATTATTGGCACAATAACTGGTTAGTTCGATTTAAATCTTCTAATATTATTTTATATTGTTTTAATTTTTTATTTAGCAATAATAGCAGGTGGTAAGTATTATGACAATAGCATAAAAAATTATAGATAAAATATATTCTTTTATGTTGTTAGCTTTTTTTCTATTACTCTTGCTACTTTATCGACAAGCAGTCAATCATCTTGTTGATATGGGAAGACCACAAGAAATTAGTAATACGAGTAGTATTATGAATACGAATTTAAGTGCATGGTATCTAGAATTTAGTTTTTAATTTTTCATATTTATTCTATTATGGTTTTATAGTTCTGTTGTATTGGACAACAGCAATCGGACTGAAACACCTCATGAAGCTATACTTGGGCTTGTGAGATATTATATACTTCTTGGATTTCTTAGCATAATTTTTTATTGGATGGCTTGGGCATGTTGGATTATGACTGCCGAAAGACAAATTCGACGCATTCGGTTTGTAGTATTTTATATAGAAGATGTCTTTTCTTTTACGATGATTATATTTTCAGTTACGCTCTATTTCGAAATATTTTACGACAAGAAATTGGTTGGTTTGATGTATATAGTACAGGTGCAATAAGTAATCATCTTATTACAGATTTAGGTAAGAAAATAAATGGAAATATTTATTATTTTTTTAATTCTTATTTCATTTTTGACATGTTTAGATACCCTCAAAGATGGAATGAAGTATTTGAATTTAATAGATTTTACTTATTTTTTTATTAAAATTATTTAATTGTAGTGAAAAAGTGGCAGATTTCATTTCTCTTCTTTCTCGTTCGATAAGTGCACTCATTTATGCTCTTGTAGTCGGATGGAAATTAACACTTGTCTTTTTATCAGTGTCACCACTGATAATTATAGGTTTTAATTTGGTAGTTAAGGTAAAAAAAATTTGAATGTATTATATTATTTTAATTTAAATGAAATTATCTTTCAGATTATGGTAACATTTACATTTAAAGAAATCAAAGCTTTTTCATTGGCATCATCAATTATTCAAGAAGTATTACAAAACATTCGAACAGTTACAGCATTTCATGGTCAAGCAAAAGAAGAAGCAAGGTAAATTATAATTATCTATTAACGATTATTTGCAACTCCATTTTTCTTTAATTTAGATTTGCTGAAAATTTAAATATGGCGAAAAAGATTGGAATTAAAAAGGGTATATACATGGGTTTATGTCAAGGTTTTACACAACTTATTACTTTTACAGCCTTTACCATCACATTTTGGTACAAAATTGACATATTCCTTGCTTTTTTAAGATTGAATTTTTTTTAAAACAATTCTAGGTATGGTATACGACTCGTTCGAATCGAATGTACAAATTACTCACCTGGAACATTAATCGTGGTATGTAGATCATAGATATTTTCTATTGCTTGTAATCACATCTAAAACTCCTATAATTCTAGGTATTCGTCGGATGTTTGGTATGTTCCTTGGTTTAAATATTATAAGCTATCTGTGACTATTATTATTTATATTCTTTAGATTTCAACAAACAGCATTTCACAAATCATTCCAAATGTCCAAAAATTTTCAGAAGCTTTGGCCAGTGGAAGATATGTGTTCGACTTAATAGATCGAGTAACTTGAAGATTGCTTAATTACACTTCGGTATACATATATCTTTTTCTTTTCTTAGAAAACAAAAATTGATGCATCGAGTGATGAAGGCGATAAACCACAAAACATTGTTGGTGATATTGAATTTAATAATGTTACTTTCACTTATCCTGCACGACAAGAAGCATCTGTATGTTTTTCTAATTTTCTCATATTACTTTACGATGAATACTTTTCTGTTGTTTAGATTCTGAATAAGCTATCATTGAAAATTCCATCTGGTAAAACTGTTGCATTAGTCGGACCATCAGGATGTGGAAGTTAGTTTTTATGTTCTCTATCAATATTGTTATTTTTATTTTATTAATAGAAAGTACAACAATTCAATTGATTCAACGATTCTATGATCCAGATGGAGGACAAGTTTTACTTGATGGAAAAGATATAAAAACATTAAATGTTGCTTGGCTTCGTTCACATATTGGAATTGTTAGTCAAGAACCTATTCTTTTCACTGGATCAATTGAAGATAATATTCGATTTGGAAAATCAGATGCTACTGATGAAGAAGTTCAAGCTGCTGCTAAAATGGCAAACGCACATGATTTTATCATGGAACTTCCAGAAGTATTATTTACTTTCTCAAAAATATTCTTTTATAAATAAATTATTTGTAATATATAGAATTATAAAACATCATCAGGTGATAAATTAAGTGGTGGTCAAAAACAACGAGGTAATAATGATGACATGTTAATTAATTTGAATGATAATTGTTATTTTAGTGGCTATTGCTCGAGCACTAATTTCAAATCCAAAGATTCTTCTCTTAGATGAAGCAACAAGTGCACTTGGTTTGTTATTGTTTTATTTTCTATTAAACGTAGGAAACTAATATATAATATGATAGATAATCAAAGTGAACGTGTTGTTCAAGATGCATTAGATAAAGCAAAAGAAGGTCGAACAACTATTATAATTGCTCATCGATTAAGTACAATACGAAATGCTGATTTAATAGTGGGAATAGAACGAGGAGAAGTAGTCGAATATGGAGCGCATGATGCTTTGATGGAACAGAAAGGTCTTTATTATGAATTAGTGACAGCTCAAACTAAAAAAGAAAAAGAAAAAGAAGCTGAACCAGATATTGATGAGGAAGATGATGAAGATGAAGAAGAAAAAGAATTTCTTCGACAAAGATCAGGTAAATATATCATCTAACGGATTCCCCTGAATAAATGGACCTCTTAGTATTTTAGAGATTTCTTTCCTTATTTATTCTTCCGATTAAAAGCCTATCTCTACTGAACGATGGAGCTTGAAATTTTCTACAAAACCATATACTTTTAAGATGAAAACCTACTTCAAAAATATTTGAAAAGAAATGACAAGTAAAAATGTATAAAGTACTCTGCTTTCAAATCAGTTAGGCATAATGAACGACTATGCTTTGTATGTAATTTTTATCACTTAATCATATCAAAAATACGAATTATAGGAAAAGATACAGCGTGAAAAGCTCTACAATTTACAAAGAACAATCATAAGAAAATAAGATAAAAAAAAATTCATCGTGCATTTAAAAAAATTCATTTCCACATGGTCAAAATTTGATTGCTCAAAGTTATGTTCATTTCAAGAACAAAAAGTCCAATTATTAAATAATCAATCTTATGTAAATTGTACAGTTTTTCACGCTGTATCTATCCGTATGTTTCATTTTCTTAATATAGTG
>JAJEKB010017736.1:0-38252 GCA_022393335.1 Macrotrachela quadricornifera
TGTCGGCGTAATTCTAAATGCTCTGTGATCAGTTTTTGATTTTTACTCGAAGGCATTTATACAGTTTTGTTCAGAATTAAATTCTCTATCGAATGGCATATGAATCAATTATAAAATCAGGTACATTACTTCCAGAATATAGATGATACTTTTACCCACAAATGTCAGAATAGAGCCGATATGGCTGAATACCAAAGTAAGGCAAAAGTTCGACCGATGAAGCTGAAACTTATAGGAGTGACTACTAACTCCCATTACTACAATGCTGAAAGTTTCACGTAAAACCGCCTTTGTTTTCTATAGAGGCCGAATTCAACGCAAAACGTTTCTCGTCCTTTCAGTACACGGTGCATTGAACTTCTAAACAGTGCCATAGTAAAACTTCAAAATTCTCTTCAATTTTTAGCACTTAGAAAGGTTCTGTATGGGAATTACGAAACAATTTTCATGCCACGAAACTTAAAATCGTCTTATAAAACAGTACCAAATCTTCAAATTACGGTAAAACACCAATGTTTTTTAGAGACTGCTAACTTAAATAAGCCTTGTATGAAGTATGTTTAGATGACTCATAGTGAGGCAGAGATAGAACCCAAACATAGATTTCAAAAATTATCGATTCCGCAACGAGACAGTCTTAAGTAGTTGCGAGACGTACTGTCTGATAGGTCCTAAAAATTTGCACTTATTACTCCTGAGATAGCCGTCAAAAAATTACTAACAGTACGCCAAGATAGTCGTCGAAAAGTTACTAACAGTAGTCCGAGATAGCCTTCAGAAAGTTAACAAAGGTACGCTAAGATAGCGCTCAAAAGTTTACCTAGAATACTCCAAGATAGCCCTCAAAATGTAACCTAACGCAATCCTCAGAAATTTACGTATAGCACCTGTAGATAGCCCTTAAAAGGTTATTAATAGGACGCTGAGGTGGCCCTCAAAAAGTTATCCATAGTGCCCTAAGATGGCCCTTAAAACGTTACTAATGGTACGCTGAGATAGCCCTCGAAAAGTTACCTATAGTGCCCTTAAATATGCGTTAAAAACTTACGGAACCTTTTTCTGCATTACTCATTCACCGTTTTGTTTTGATGGTACAGCCTATATATATATATATATATATATATATATATATATATATATATATACGAATGAGTTCACAGAAAACTATTGCCATGTAGAAGACGTTTTAGATACTCTTAAGAATCTGTTGAAAACTTACGGAACCTTATTGTCCACTACTCGTTCACCGTTTTGTTTCGCCGCTGTGATCTATATATATATACGAATGAGTTCACAAAAAATTATTGTCATGTAGAGGACCTTTTATGTACCCTTAAGGATCTGTTAAAAACTTACGGAACCTATTTGTTCACTACTCATTCACCGTTTTGTTTCGCCAGTGCAAGCTATATATATACGAGTGAGTTCATAAAAAATTATCGTTATATAGTAGATGTTTTAAGATTAAGTGGTTGTGTAAATATCTTGTCATATTGTGGAAGACATCCTGCACATTATTAAATAAGGACATTTTTGATAAACTAGTATCTTAATTAATTAATTAATTAATTTTATTTAATTACAGGTTCAGTGGCAACACTGCTGAGCCCAATATCTTCCGATACCTTGCAAATTAATCGGTGAGTTTGCTGTTTTTAATAAATGATTTTCTTTTCTGTTATAGATTAGCCTCCACATGGAATTCGTGGGTATATTTATCATCTAATTCAGAATAACTTGTGTTTCATTTCAAATCCATCTTTCTCTCAAAATCGTCAGTAAGTTTCACTACAGAAAATTATAATATTTGTATTCTCGTTTTAGGCCAACATACATATGAATTATACGTGTAAGTGTATTCTATTATATACAGTTAATTCATTTGCTCTTTGTTGTAGACTAATTCGAAAAACTACTTGGCAATTAAATATTATTTTTAACTGTTGAAGAAATCTCTAGAAGTATTCAAACATTTTAATTTCCCCGCTGCATCCGTAAGTTGATCTAATTTAGGTATGAAAAGCAAAATGAGATCAACTTACGGATGAACATGGAGATCACTGTAAAAAAAAAGGATCTTTACCGAACCGAAAAACAGATCGGGAGGTGGATACACGGTCCGATCCTTTTTTGGTTTCGTAAAACAAAAAAGATCGGACCGTGTATCCGCCTCTCGATCTGTTTTTTGGTTCCGTAAAGATCCTTTTTTTTTACAGTGTATAAGTAGAATAATAAACCTTTCTACCAAAAATGTATAATAATCTACCTTTATAGTTAGAATAATAAACCCTTTTATCGTAACTGTAGAACAATCTTCAGTTAAACGTAAATTAGCAAACCTTTTTGATAAAAACGTTGATTAATTAATACTTAAATAGGTGTTATATACCTTTACGTTTTTATATATCCTTATTTTCAAACTTTTCTGTTCATAAACCTTTCAAGGATATATGTTCTTGGCATATATCCTCGAAGGGCTTTTTGATGTGTTTTTTACCGTGCAACGGTTGATTATTCTACGGTTCTTTTTACACTGTAGTGTAGCACTCGAGACCTCAAGGATATCTTCGTAGTATAGTACTTGAGAATCCAAGGGTATTCCACAGGTTGCCGGCTCTATATTTATCAGTTTTTATAAAGCTACATTTTGATTGTTCGAAAAAATTAATCAATTAAAATGCTGACAAACTGACCAACAATTTCTGTTTTGTATACTCATCCTTTCAGCATTGAGAATTAACTAAAATTAATTTGAAAAAGAAATTTTTGATTAGATATTATTGTTTCATTCATAAAAATTGAAAAGCTCTTTAGAATGTTAACCGGTTTAGGTTAATTATTGTAGTTCTACATTATTGAAAGTGGCACCATAATTTATGTTATCAATAAGTTTGTAACTATCGGCTTTTGCATTATATAACTCAGCAGTATTTGGATTAATAGGGTCATTCGTAAATGCGTCGGACGCTCCACCAGTAATTAAGACGTTTCCGTTAGTTAGAACAGATGCCGTATGATAAGATCGTGGAAGACGCATAGTACCAGCAGTTTTCCATATTTCTGTTGAAGGATCATATAATTCACTAATACGCAGACCACCAAGAGGCATAGGAAATATATAACCACCAGTAACAAGTATTTTTCCGTTTCTTAGTAATGATGCTGTATGCACACATCGTTTATGATTCATGCGGCCAGAAGTTGTCCAACTTTCTGTTGATGGATCATACAATTCGGTACTGTTTAAAGCGTGTGAGTCATTCTTCATTCCACCTATAACTAATACTTTTCCATTTTTTAATACAGTTGCTGTGTGATACGCTCGTGCAATATGCATACTAGTAACATCTGTCCACATTCCTGTGGTTGGATCATATAATTCAACACTTTTGTGAATACCATGATCGGAGCCTCCACCAATAACTAATACCTTTCCATTTGATAAAACAGATGATGTATGTCCTTTTCGTTTATATTTCATGTTATTTGTACTGGTCCAAATTCCTGTCGATGGATCATAAAGCTCGGCACTAGCTAAAGGATTATCATTATCATCCTCGCCACCAGTAACTAGTATTTTTCCATTTGTTAGTACAGATGCTGAGTGTCTTGCCCGCCGCTTTCTCATAAAGCCAGTAAATGTCCAATTGCCTGTCAATGGATCATATAACTCAGCTGTTTTTTCAGGTGCAATATACACATTATATCCACCTGTTACTAATACTTTCCCATTTCTTAATACAGATGCAGTGTGATAATCTCGTCCCACCTGCATATTGCCAGTTGCTGTCCATGTTCCTCTTGATGGATCATACAATTCAGCAGTATCTTGAGAATCCATATCCATTGCACCTGTGACTAACACCTTCCCATTCATTAACAAAGATGCTGTATGTTCTACTCGTTCATGTACCGTTTTACCGGTAGTAGACCATCCTAAACAAAAGTATTTGAACCTATTATTTTTGTTAAGGAAAAAGTGTATCTATACGAAACAACAATATAAGACAGAAACAATTTCCCTAATAACGACGCGGAAATTTTGTTTATCTTGTTTCATTTGGTATTCACCTACTATACATCTAATCAAAACCATTTTTATATTTGGAGAATTCTTGAATTCTCCTCTTTCGAATGATATATAAACTTCCTTATATGTGCATGTTATCATGGAGAAATTAATGGTCTACGATAAAGGGTGTAACCGTCGTAATTAAGTATCGATTCTCTAATAACGACGCATCTACCTAAAATAGTATATCACTCTACATAAGACAAAAAATTAATTTCCTTCTCAGTAGTCCAATGGACTCTGATCAATTTTCACTAATGTTTCCTACATTTCGTAAGGAATGAATTTTTTGTGCCTGGGATCCTCATCAGGTATTCGAAAAGATTTTTTTGTCTTTGTTTCATCTATGATCTTTAGATCGATAAAAATGAATATGGTGATCACGAATATCACTTTTTTGTCTAAAAAACTGTTAACATCTATATAAGATCCATTAAAACTAGTATCATTCGATGCAGAACTTTTTTCTCTATCAGAATCTATGAACAGATTTTTGAGGTGAGAATCTTTTCTGATCATTTTTCTGGGAATACCGCCCAAATGATCCTATGGTCCTAAACAGTGTTTCTGGAAGTGTCAAAAAATACACTTTATCTTGATAAATCAATGAGATATTTTACACAAAAAATATCATCCGATGAGCTCTTTCATATGAGACTATTTCTGATATCATTTTTACCGCTCATATTCTTCATATCAGACTATCCAGGAACGTATGGAGTCTAGGTAAAGTAATTATCTAAATGGTGAATAACATTGTGTGAATAGCGGTATTCAAAAGAGCTCATCGGGTTATCGCTTTCGTATAAAATATCTGATTGATTTATCGAGGCAAAGTGTATTTTTTTGACACCCCAGAAACACTGTTTAGGACACCATAGGACCAATCAAACGATTAAACGGTAACCGGTCGTACCGATTAAATGAAAACCGTTTGGAACAATCAAACGATTAAAACCATAATGGCCTAAGTACGGCTATCTCCAAAGGTACCATGGAACAGATAACGTGGATCAAGACGATCCACTAGGTCTCTTGTTTGTAGATTCGAACTAATATCCTGCCGACGGATACATTCATTTTAGAGATTAAGATTCCGACTACAGTTAAGCAGATAGCTCTTGACAACCGAGAATATTCCCAATAAATAGTACTTAAGGACCCAAGGATAGGCATGTAACGGACCCGAGCTTACCGGGCTCAGTCATTCCCGGTGGCGGGATTTTTGAGAATAGTTAGTCACAAAAGAGTTTCAGGTATTTAGATTTCGAGGTATCTTTTCTCCACGAAGATAAGGACGGGACATAGAGTTGTTCGAGCCAATTTGAGCATACCAAACGTGCTCCACAAAAGTCCTCATGGAATCTCTCACGGTTATCCATGAAATAAGTGAGTTAGAAATTGCTACCATCTGATTGGCTAGCTTTTCGACTAATAGAAAAGCGTACGCAACGATCAGTAATTTTCGATAGGTACTTAGATACTACAAATCTTAAAAACCTAAGGTAGTCCTTACTAATAATGTTACTTTAACTTTAAAAACACTTTAATAAAGTAACACCCTTCGTGAGGACCTATAGATGCCCCACCGGATAGTTCTTTAGAACCTATGGATATTCATATATGATAGGTTTTAAAGATCTGTAGATAATTGCATGATACCTTTGCAAATAGCCGTACTTAGGCCAATATGCTTTCAATTGTTTGATCGTTCCAACCGGTTTTCATTTAATCGGTTCGACCGGTTACCGTTTAATCTTTTGATCGATCCAACCTATTACCGCTTCACCGGTCAATCAATTAATCGTCACCGTTGCATCCCTAATCGGGACTGTATTCCCAGAAAAATGATCAGAAAAGATTCTCACCTCAAAAATCTGTTCTTAGATTCTGATAGAGAAAAAAGTTCTGCATCGAATGACACTATTTTTAATGGATCTTATACAGATGTGAACAGTTTTTTAGACTAAAAATTGTTATTTCAACCTTTCTTATGGGTATAAGAT
Organism: Macrotrachela quadricornifera; assembly: GCA_022393335.1. Classification (NCBI taxonomy): domain Eukaryota; kingdom Metazoa; phylum Rotifera; class Eurotatoria; order Philodinida; family Philodinidae; genus Macrotrachela; species Macrotrachela quadricornifera. The sequence continues at coordinate 6,079 of JAJEKB010017736.1, forward strand.
ATCGTTTATTATTGAATCAATATTGAAAAAAAAAAGTGATATTCGTGATCACCATATTCATTTGTATCAATCTATAAAGACCATAGATCAAACGAAGACAAAAAAATCTTTTCGAATACCTGCTGGGGGATACCAACCACAAAAAATTCATTCTTTTCTAAACGTAGAAAAAATTAGTGAAAAATGATCAGAGTCCATTGGACTACTGAGAAGGAAATTAATTTTTTGTCTTATATACAGCGATATACTATTTTAGGTGGATGCGTCGTTAGTAAGGAAATTTCCTCTACGACTCTTATTTATCATATAGTTTGTATCATTAAATTACAGCTTACTTGCGTGCGAATTTTTAATTGGAATTGTTTCGATGGTCGAATGTGTTAAAAGTGTTCTTGGTGTAACAATAATAACAGTTGACGCCAAGAAGAAGACAACTATACGAAGAAAAACGATGTTAATGATATTATCTTATGTGATCTAAGGGCACAATCGTCACGGTATGTTTAGTAATTTCTTATCTATAATAATTTTTGCTCATGACTAGTTAGATATAAATCTCTGCTGTCAATAATCTTGTTACATTATCAAGTCGTAATTGTGCATGACTAACTCTACTTTAAATTACTGTAAACCCCTCCCATAATAGAAGCCCTTCCTATTAGAAGCCCCGTACATTTTAAAAATTTTTGAGAGCTTTTTGGAAATTTTTGTTGGTTTTTTCATAGAAAAACTTCAAAAACCACAAGATCTGAAGGTAAAAATATATCAACCTCTTAGCTGACAGTATTAAAATTTCGAAATAACCTTGAAAATCCTTTAAAAAATCTGTAAAAATTCTGAAAACCCTCAAAAGACTTTTGAAAAATCTTGGTATCAGGAATTCATGAAAAATCGTAGGACGTAATAAAAGCCCCCTCCGAAAATTTTGGACGCACGACAGCTTAGAAGCCCTCGGCGGCTTCTATTATGGGGAGAGGTTTACTGTGTAGCGATAAACTACATTGTGTCATCAGTGTATTCCTCGTGTATACTGTTATTTTCAGTAGCATACTTACTACACATGCATTTGCAACCCATAGTATTTTTCATAAAAAAGTGAATGCGACGGTACTTGAAACTTGAATGCTTTATATATGCACCTCATTCGCAGCAACAATGAGAGATAAGCAACATTAACTCTAATGCAGAAACAAAAACATTTTACTTTTTTTATCTTTGCAATATAAACTTCACGTGCCAGTATAACAGCTTGCAGAATGACTACAATTTGACCGATATAAAATACAAATTGACCTAGAAATATAATGATGATTAAATGAGAGCATATTTAGAGATAAAAAACATAGAACATGTTAATTAAAAAAAATCTCTACGATGATCGAGTTTTATCATTCATTTTTAATAATACAGCTGTTTGCAAAAAAAACTTAGAAAAAAAATTGTTTTTTCTTAACATCTTTTTTTCTACCATTATAAGTAAATACAAAAGTCATTTTTTGAGGGCTAAACTCTCGATGCATATACTGCACATTGTATATATAGAAGTAAGATTTCTTTCCTTTTCGATATATATTTATTCAATTATAACGTCGACTAGTAACTTAAAAAATCATCATCATTCAATTTTGTCTTTTCGGGATAATGGCATACGATCTGCTTCTCTTATTTATTGTGAAACAAATATTCCATTGAACACTATCTATTATAATATTAACAAACTAAAACACACCAGTTCACTTAACCCTTTGGTTACGGGTTTTTTTTAAAGATGAGTCTTTTAGTTTTCGTTCTAAAACAGTCTACAATAATCTTTATTAGTATATAGGAGTATTTAGAAGTGTTTTAAAGTATGATAATTCATCGCTATCTATATCTGATGAATTAACTTCATCAATTTCCATATCATGTGGATTATTAGTTGTACAAGTCGCCATATTGAGCAAAGAGTTTTACGTAATAGGTATGAATAATAAAATGTTTATGTGAAAACACTTATAGAATAACTAGAATTTATTTTGCTTGCAAGAGAATATATCCAAAGATATAAGTTGTTTCTGGCATAGAATCGAAGTTTTATTTGTACGAGAGAATACATTGAAACAGAAAAGAAAGACAATATACCAGAATTCACTGGAGCGAGGTAAAGTGTGAGAAACAAGCATGTCAGAATGCAAGAGAGAGCATATACACACATAGCGAAGCCGGATGATGACGCAATAATGTTGTCAAGATAAGAGAAAAAGAGAGGATTTCTTTCGATAGAATCTAAATGATATTATAATGATGATAATATCTGCAAAACTTCAAATACCATATATGAGTGATCCGTAATCAAAGGGTTAACCATCGAGGTGAAAATGGCCGATCACGTGTCCTTAGTAAAAAAGAACAAAAAGCTATTGGTCAATATATTCGATATAAAAATGAAATAACTCTTAAAGACATAAAAGAAAATTTGTTGACAATGCATCACAAATAAATGAGTAGGTACTCGTCAGCTTTCTATATAGGGAATAGAACAAGAAACGGAGAAAAAAATAAACAGCAGTTATGTATTTAGCTGTCACCGCCAATCGCTTCATGCATTTGTAAATTTTCGTTCTCCATTGAGTTTTGGTATTCGTCAACGACAGATGTCAATGATTAACGTAACAGCTAATTGTCCATACGAGAGCGCCACTAGCGGATTCAGCTGTTCGGCTATGCAGCTACTGCCGTCTCCTCACGAATAAATATAATAGCGGACATTTTTAGAGACCCATTAATAAATATTTGCACAGAACAATTAGAATTTTCAAATCGAGAGAGTTACCAAGGAATGTCAATCTCAGTTATTTAACAATGATTTTAGTGCTTAGTAAAGCTCTTTAATGAGCAAGAGTGGAAAATGTAAAAAGAATGATCATCATCATTCCTGCTAACTAATAATTAGTTCCAAAATATTTCAAAATCAAATAAGAATAAATAAAAGTTTGAAGTATTAAAAATAAAATAGTATTGAAAATCAGATTTAAAAAGGAATAGCCTAACTATGTGTCTAAATGTCCTTTTTAATACTTTCTTTTGGAAAAAAGCTCTATTCTTACTGGTAAATATTAAGTGAGAAACTCTGACATATATCGGTAAAATGTGAATCTTTTTATTGTTAAGATTGTTTTCTTTGATGTCGCATTCAGACGTCTCTTAGATTAAAAAGGAACTTTATTTCATTAAGTTTTTCAATAAAAAACCAAGTTCAAAACAATTACAATGAACAACAAGTCGAGTGTGTGATAAATCAACAGTCTAGTTTTTAATGAAATTTAACATTCTTTGTCATGTAATCAAATTTATATCCTTCGTTAGAATATTTTCAACTCATCTGATTTCATCATCACAATTAAATTTGGGTAAAAATAATGTTATAACAAGTCAAATATGTTTTGCTCTATAAATCATATAAAACAATGTCAGAAACAAAGCTGAATAGATTAACTATGATGTATATTAGTCGAGATCTAAATGTAAAAGTTGATTCTACTGTCGGTAAAGTCTCTGAATCTCAATGTCTTCAAATTTTTTACGTCTTAGTTCGGTTTTGGTGGAAAATGTCGAAAAGGAAAACGTCGAAAGGGGAAAATATCCGTATATGGAAGTTTTCTTTGTCTTTTTTCGACATTTTCCCCTTTCGATGTTTTCCTTTTCAACGTTTTCCACCAAACCCCTTAGTTCTTGCTGATTTTTAATAAAAACTGTTTGTTGATGAATTGTCAAATTTATTATAGAAAAAACGATACGACGAAATGTAAGCACAAGAGTGCGCTAACTGATTTCGCTCGAAAAAATTCATATTGCATTAGAAGACTTCATTAAAAAATCGCTGTCACCTCACTGAAATCCTGGATCCGCCACTGATCTAAAGTTTAAATGTAAGACTCTTAGATTAAATGAAAAGGGCAAGACTGCTAAGTCTTTTCTTATCCGCATTCTGTATTATGTCTAAAAATCTCTTCACTACGGGCTCACCTGATGCATATATAAGTTTTTAAAATGTGTCAAACGTATCTGTAAGGACTGCTATTGAAAATAGACTTTACATCGCTGCTGAAATATATCAAATATGCATATTTTATATCGTATCTTTTCTTTACTTCCCTTCTTGAGTGATTCGTAGTGCAAGAAAGTTTTATGGAACAGTAGACATTAATAATCATGTCAAAAGCTTCAGATCAGTACTGAATAGAGGTTTTATTGAGTTTTTGTCAACCTGAGATTATCTAATTTTTGTTCGAAGCAAATGATGAAAAAGGGCTAGAAATTAGTTTTATATAGATGAACCGATCATAATCTATCACATTATACCCAAGTTCGGGCGTCAGTTATTAGTACATTCACCGACACCGAATTATAGATAATGCACTTAGGATGAGTTCTCTAGTGACAACTTTTGATTAGATGAAAATCTTGTAAAAAATCAAATTGATAATGTAGATCCCGAATCTGCAATTCTTTTTTAAGGTCCTGGAATCTATATTGAGAAGTTGACACTCAATCATTTCTGGAGGGCGCTAAAAATGCATTTATTCTGCAAATATCCTGGCATAGGCTCAAGGGCCCTTAAAAAGAATTACAGATTCGAAATTAGTATAATAATTTTGACTTTCTGTGAAATTTTCATCCAGTTAGAAGCTGTCACCGGAAAACTCGTCCAAAGCGCATTACTTATAGTTCAATACCAGTGAATGTAGTATATGTAATAAACATGTTTTAAGCGTATTTTTCCATACTAAATCAAAAAACGAAAACCACAGATAGCTGTTTGATTCAGATCATGATTCATTCGGAAAACAATGTTTTAACGACATTACTGTTTCTCAGCCAAAATCGGTCACCTACAAGCGTCTATTTGAGGTTTCCATCCATAAGCTGGAAAATTCATTTTTGTATAAAAAGATCTTTTCATTAGTTCATCTAATTTTCAAGGCTCTGTTTATACATAATAAAACCTGCACACTTTTGTAGCAATTTTTTCAAAATTTTCTTACCTTTGTTGATTCTAATTATAGGTCGTTTTTCTTTCAAATATTTCTTTGCCTTATCATAAGTCCATTCATGTTTTCTAATTAAGTACATCATCATAATCGTTGCACTTCGACTTCTGCCTGCACGACAGTGAATTAAAACTCTGTTTGTCTTATTTTCCATAAAAGCTGCTTGAATAAAATCGTAACATGTTCCAAAAAAGGACGAAAGATCCTGATCTTCATGATCTTTAGCACGAATAAACAGTTGTTTTACTCTTGATCCAACAGTTAACTTTGGCTGTTTGTATAAAAGAGTAATGACGTGAGTGATGAAAGAGGGTAAATTTTCTAATGAATTTATATCACCGAGATAAATACGAGATTGGATTTTGTCTGCCGAAAACTGATCGAGACACACCATTGTAAAAAGGAAAATTTTATCTGAAATAAAAAAAGAAGAGATATTTCTACAATAATCAAGTCTCAAAACACCAACATCAGTTCCCATTAATCGCTCTTGAGAAGAGATCACGGAATTTTTTGCAATTTTAAAGCTTATGCAGTGCCTAAAATACATTCTTCTTCAAAAATAATCTTTTCAATGAATCCATTTAATATTAATGTAAAATTTGAAGTTAGAACAGCTCCGAACAACGATTCCAGTATTGAAGAAAAGAATGTCTATATGTTCATTATATACTTAAAGTTAAAAGTTCAATGGAAAGATCAGAAACGTAAAGCGTCTAATAAATTGAAAATTTTTTATGATATTTCATATTTACATTCATATAAAAATCATATCAATAATTCATAACTTGTCATTTATTGTAAAAAAAACTCTCTATTAAATAAATGGGAAAAACTTGCGTAATTTGTTTCTGTAGATGTTGTAAATTGTCAGAATGATTCGTACTCACATATGAACCACACCCATAACCAAACACCTGTAGAAAAGAATAGCCGCATGTGTTTTTGCCATTTATTTATTAAAGTGTTTTTTTCAAATAAACTAGCGGAGGTACCCGCTGCAAAGAGAATATGGTTGAAGTTTTGCATCTTCAATCCGACTTTTTCTGCTGTACATAACACGTCTTTTATAGGACTGTTTCCCCTGTAGGTGAACCATCTGCAACAGAAATTTTTGCGTCACATCTGAAACCTCTTGGACCGGACTTTTACCGGCATGCGTCAGGCATCTTTAACAGGATTGTTTCTGCTATGCATTGGGAGTTCGCCATTGGACTCTTCTCGCCGTACGTGATACCTCTTTCACAGGACTTTTTTCGCTATACCTGGAACCTCTGCTACAGAGGTTTTCCCGCCGTGCATGGGGTATCTTTCGCAGAACTTTTCCCACCGTGCGTGGAATATCTTTCACAAAGCTTTGCCCGCCGTGCTTCAGGAATTTTTCAGAGCTTATCCTGCTGCGCGTGGAGTATTTTTCCGAGCTTTTCCCGCCGTGCATCGGTATCTTTTGCAGAACTTTTCCCACCATATGTGGAGTGTCTTTCACACAGCTTTTCCCGCGGTGCGTGAAATATCTTTCGAAAAGCTTTTTCCGCCGTGCTTGAGGAATTTTTCAGAGCTAATCCTTCTGTGAGTGGGGGTATGTTCCAGAGCTTTTCCCACCGTGCGTGGAGCATCTTTCACAGACCATTTCCCACCGTGCATCAGGCATCTTCAACAGGACTCTTCTCATCGGGCTCAAGCTGACATGCTCACTCGCATCCACTCTGGACACGATCACTCTCAAATTTACATTGAACTGCGTCATTTGATTAGAAAGTGACTAAAATCACGGTCTCTTACGACTTGGATGAAGTTTCACGCACGCCTCTCTTTCTCACCGACAATCACTCAGCTGACTTTCTTTAGCACTCAAGGAACTGAAGCGGATAGTTCCGTGTCGCTATCTCTCACGATGACTAAATACATAGCGAACAGACTCATAAGAATATCGATCTGTATTGATCGCTATGAAATTTCACCCAGCTCTTTCCACGCACCCCGTTTGGTGGTTTCAACCTCAAGATGACCTTCCTCAGAAGCTAAGGAAGTAGTGTGGAAACTTTTGTGACGCTAGCTATTGCACGGCTGAATGCATAGCGAACAGACAAATGTTCTTCCTTAAATATATAGATACGTCACCGTTGTGAATCAAGAAAAGCTTGTATACATTTCTTTCTCTTATAACCTAATAGAAGCATTCGATTTTCATATTTAAACCAAAGAACCATTGATACAAAATGATTCATCTTAGCATCATAACAAAAATCACTAAATATATGAAAAATTCGTGCTAATTTCATTGTCATATAATTTGGGTGAGATTTCACCCAAACACTATCACACTACTCCTATTAATCGTAACAGCACTCTATAAGACCACCGCGGAATGTTTGGTAGTGTTAGTTAAGACAATACTATCTGGGTGAGATTCCACCCACACCCCACACCCACACCCCACACCCAAACTCACACCCTCGGTGGGTGACCCCGCTATGACCTTCCTCTGGGCCTGGGGAGGCACCATGGAAAGTTTGGTGGTCGTAGCTTTTATAGGGACTGAATGCATAGCGAACAAACAAACAAACAAACAAACAAACAAACAAACAAACAAACAGACAGACATTCTTCTTTATATATATAGATGATGGAAAGGATGCGGGTGGTTTTGCTAGCAAAACAGACCCTATTTGGAAATCATAAGCAAATCTCCACTAATTATATACAAGTAACGCTCGTCTCTATGACTCGCTTAACCCTCGACTGAATTCTATTTAACATTATCCCTTACTGGTCGCTAGATTGTGCTCTGTTAACTATACTTGATACATGTGCACGTATACACGGATTGCTAGTGACGACTGTTCGATAAGATCCAGTCTTTGAACTTTTTGTTATGGCTTTCGTATGACAATGTAAAACACAGTTCGTAGTCGATCATCGTTATCCCTCCTTCGCTTCACTCTTAACTTCTCGGTTTTTTATATGATGTCAGCATAGACCAATGTCACACCTCATTTTCTTGCTCAAAAACTCGTTTACAGGTAATATAAAAACTAAAGTAAATTTGAGAAAATGGCGACTAGTCATTCGTCGGCACCCCTACGCGTTATCATTCATGACTAGCCGGGCCCATGTTGAAGTCTATTTTCATATGAGTTCACTGTCTTGTGTTCAAAACCACACTCATTCACGTTCCACTAACTCAAAAGAATTACAGGATCTGGAACGGAAAAGCCTCTATAGGAAATTTGAAGAAAAACAAGTAAAGGCACAAAAATCTACAAATAAGTGGACCATGACTAAGTTTATGAAGCATCGCTGCGAAATCTTAATTATTTTTTTTTGCAAATAACGAATATTTTAGATGCATGAGTTCCTCAAAATCTGATTCAAGGAGGAATAAAATCACAAAATATTGCTCGCCTTAAAGCGTAGATTCTCAAAATCTGATTGGATGAAAGATAGATTTTGGGAAACATTTCATTGACTGAAATTTTAAACAGATAGAGTCTGACTGGTCAAAAGTTTGATGTAAAAAGTTTGCTACTGGCTGAGTTCACAGACTCATAATCTGATCGAACGAAAGCCGTATAGTTCAAATAACTGAGCCGTGATCTTTAAGCCGATGTTCTTTTGACTCGGTAACAAGCAAGCTTATTTTGATTTGCTGAACCCTCCCTTTGTCGAGGAATTATACCAGTGTTCATTTCTACACTTTTGTTACTATTCACTTAAAAAGATATCACATTGTAAAAATGGAAGACGAAAAAAATTTTCTGACAATTACAAGTAACGCGAACCCTACAAATTCGCCGACCCTTTTCTGAAAGAAAATTTGGTGTGATTATCATTGAAAACAATTTTCATTTGGGTTGTCTTATATATCAAGCTCCTTGATCGCATGAAAGCTACAAAACAAAACATCCACTCTAGCGATGATCGTTTTATACAAATACCCCTATATAGACTCATATGTAAACGACAAGCAAACCTCAAGTTCGTGTTCTTCGACTTTGATTGAGTTTGATCAAACTTAATACAGATATCTGACCATATTCAATAGTTTGGGACGTCATATTTTCTAATCCCAAACTCTGACTTGTTAGAACAAAACGAAGAGACAAACATTCATATTTTTTTAAGCACAATATTTATCGGTATACAACTGTTTCTTTAAGAAAACGGAAATAGATACGATTTAGATGTTTCAGCTTGTTCATCAGGTTCAGTAGCATGATCAGGTGGCGATCACTCCAAACCACAATTCTATGAAGATAATATCTTTTTCCAAACTAGAGAATCTCGGACAGCTTCTTAAAGTTTTAGGACGACATGACTACATATTTATTTCTGCTTACGCTGTAATAGGGAAATAACACAATATTAGTATTCACAATTCTTTTACTGGATATGCTCTGTTACATAAAATGTGTAATAAAAAAATATTTTTCCTTATAAATCGAGTTATTTGAGAATCCATTAAGGTACTCCAAATCTCACATATTGTACTTAAGATAAACTTTTTAAATCAACGACTAGTCGTTCGTCGGTCTCGCTTAAGTCGGCCACTCACGACTAGCCGTTTCTATGTACAGTTTATTTTTCTGTCTATCTTCGCTCACATTAGGATTTTCATGCGCACATAAGTAGCCTACTCATAACATATCGATACGTGATCGAAAACTTCCAACACTCAGATAGCATTATGTAGTTTTCAATTTCTTTTTTGTTTTTACAAAATGACATTTTGCCGGATTCGTTATCAAACAAGATTAATTAGGCTCTTTGGAAAATCGACTTAAATTACTTGAAACTTATTTCAAACTATGCTTTGAAATAACGTTTTAAGTCAACGTCTAGTCGTTGGTCAGCCTCCCTCGGGTCGGCCACTCACGACTAGACGTTTTCATATTCAACACCGCTAAATCCTTCACTATTAGTTTAGGTTTGAACCAAATAGATGCATCTCGTTTGAATTCCTCTCAAAAAGTTGCTGAACATTTGTTAGTACATTCATTAAGGAACTAAAAAAGAGAAACTATTCAAAAACTGCTACCAGTAGAGTACACTACATTGTGGTCTAAGAAAAATCTTCGCTTAGTTTGAATGCTATTACAAGGTTGATGTCTATGAAGATTCAACAACAGAAGTTCAAGCAGCGACCTCTTTTTTTCACATATTTCTGTATAAATCTTAGTCAAAACTCTGACGTATAGTAATGTACAAAGAAAAATGTTTCTATTAGAATAAATGTCCAACATGGATTCATGATCATCGATTATTCTTAGTTCAACCTTAAAATAACAAGAAGTTCATTAAAAAGCTCAGAAATAGATCAAAAAAGCTTTTATTCTCTTTGAATTCGAATTTTCCGTACTTTTTAACAGTCAGTCAAGTTTTATCAAAAGCTATAATTCATTTATTTATCGTCAATTAATAACTAACAATATTGAAAAACTAACCTCAGATTTGGGTTTCCCATAGCAAATTATATTTGGTAACTTTTCACTGCATACAGTTTATATTATTTATTATTAATTATTTGGTAACAGCAATTCAGTCTTGATTTATCGATTTTCGGTTAGCTTCAATCAACCTTCTTAAGAAAAATGCAAAAAAAAAACTATAAAATGCATATTTACTTACTGTTAACCTCAAAATTGGCTCGAAATTTCAAGTCTATACCTTGGACAACCCCTCAAAAAGTTTTCTTATAAAACATCATAGGTTTTAAATATTAATCTAGGCGACACCATTTTCCTATTGGGGTGAAGACACAAACATGCGAACAACCTTTAGAAACAAACATATCTGCAAAGCTACAGACTTATTTTATACGATATGATCCATGCTTCAATTCAGGAAACAAATTGTTATTATCTTAACAAAAACCTTCTGTAGTCAAAAATTCCTGTAAAAATTTTTACAAAACACTAATACAATCGATCGATTTCTCGATCTGAACAATCTTTCATCAAACTTTATAAAGAATCACTATTTTTAAAAAGAAAAATACTTTTTGCATTAAAAATTTTCCAAAATCATAAAAAAACCCAGCGTGCCATTCGATTCCCCGACCACGATTACCTTTGGTCAAATTTTATAACAAAATCATTATTTTCTTAAAAAAAGCCTTTTTTAGCAAAAAAAGATCATTTGGAAAAATTGAAAAACTAATAGTGCCAGTCGGTTTCCCGAGCATGAAAACCTTTGGTCATATGTTAAGGGTTGAGTTGACTGTGAAGTGTGATTGTTTTATCGATTTTTCTAAGCGCATGTTTTTTTGACCTTTGACCCCAACGACAAGCAAGCAGGCAGGCAAACTATTTTTTTCATATAACCCTTTCTGCAGTCGAGGGAATAAAATTAGTTGTTGTACTTTCAAAGATAGCCTTTAACCTATTTCTGCGTTATAAGTGAGCTTTCTAACCTTTCACAGAAGACTAATCACAGTTGACGGAAATAATCGAAACACTTTATTTTCGTTGGTTTCCAGTTGGAAGCATCCACATTGGCAGAAGATATAGATATTTGCAAAAAAAGGAGCGTTGGTACCAAAGAGGAAATAACTGATTCCGATTAAAGCAATCATTTTCTTGAAAAATTGGGAAAAAGCTTTTCTCTTAAAGTTATCGCTTATGTTAAAAATCGATTTAGAGACTTTTATCTGTTTGTATAGTCTTTGAGATGAGCTTTCAAAAATACTATGGTTTATCTACTTTTTCTATTTCATGCACCATTCATTTGCCCAAACTGAGCTATTTGGTTAGAATTTGATGGTGAGGGTGAGTATAACAAATAACTACCACTATCTGAATTTCGATCTCTATTAACGAGATCTATCATCAGATGGTCTAAAACATCAGCAAGTACGAAAGGAAAACTAAAATGAATAGAATATCACTGATCGAGAAGATGTTAGATCTCCTTGAATCAGTTTCATCCTATCGATTCTAATCTTTCTTTTATCAAAAGTACCTGTACTTATAATGTTAGTTTTTATTCATTTGTAATTATTATCTGGTCTAATTTTAGCCTCTTTTCTTTAAATAAACTATTTAGTAATATCCCACATATTTCTCACAAACAAAATAATAAACAGTTCTTTCTTATCACGTCTTTTCATATTCCATTCTATTTCAAGTCCGCATTCACTAACATGGGATATTTTTTTCTTCCTTGTAAAACTTATGTGTGACATAGACATTCTTTTATTGAATTCTTTTTTTGATGAAGTAATCATCGTTCTCTCTACAAATTGCTTCATTTATTGAGACTTAGTTATATTTCTTCATTTGAGTCTCGCATGATTTTCTTCTGTTCATGCGTGTGTTGCATAGAATTGAGCACAATGATATCATCAAACAATTATATGCTCATCTTTTCAGCCAATTTTACTTATTTTTCCTTACTTTTTCTTCCCTTCTGATACGTATACAGAAACTTCGATGACAAATGCTTCGAATATGTGACTAACACCTTTAGTTGCTAGTAATACGTCCAACAAAATGTTGAACGTCAAAGGGTATTGTCAAGAAATCCGGAAAATAAAAATCCGGAAAAATAAATCTGGAAAAATAAACCCGGAAAAAAATAAATCCGGAAAACGAAAAATCCGGAAAAAAATAAATCTGGAAAATAAAAATTCGGAATAGGAAAAATCCGGAAAAAGAAAAATCTGGAGAAAGAAAAATCAGGAAAAAACTTTATTCGTAGTTTATTAATCATAGAAGACACAACAAGTAGAAAGAATGAAGATGCGAGAGACAATTTGATAAGAAGTTTATTTCTTTGAGGCTACCAATAGTGAGAGTCCGTCAAGAAGCGAGTACCCAAATTATCGATTTGTTTCTGCATGGCCAATGTTTTCGACGCTTTCTTCTGTTGCGAGCCCGCCTTGAGCCTGAGAGATTGTTGTCGAAAGATGACTTCTTCGGCTTGCAAGCAAGCGATGAACGCCCACATGTTAGGATAAGTTTTGTTCATGCGCTTGTTGAAACGATTGTTCCAGAGAGCGACATAGTACTAGAGAGAGAGAAGATAGTACTAGAAAGAGAGAGATATTAATAGAGAGAGAGAAGATAATAGCATGAACGCAGAGCGAGAGAGCGGACAATACAGAGAAAACCACGGGTGCGTGAACATAAAGCATATGGATAGCTGTTCCTTTGACCTGTATCAAAAGACACAGAAAAAGAAAAAACGTATCGACATGTTTTATTTCTTTTCCATATTTTTTCTTTCCAAATTTCTTCTTATTCGGATTTTGTTTTTCCGGATTTATTTTTTTCCATATTTTTATTTTCCATATTTTTTATTTTCCGGATTTTTTTATTTCCTGATTTTAATTTTCCGGATTTTTTCGTTTCCGGATTTTTATTTTCCGGATTTCTTGACATATTCCGTCAAAGCATTTCATAATAACCATATTGATTCTTTCTATTTGAGTCCTAGTTTGAATACTTTCCTTTTCGAATTCACAAATAAGTATCAATCTATTCGATTGTCCCATATATTTACCGTTATCTATTTCTAACTCTCTTTCCTTTATTAAGATAGACATACCCAGTGTATTTCAAAGAGCGCTGTAAACTCATGCCTCTTCTCAGCTATATAAAAACCAATAAGATTGATTCATCGGTTAGAATATTCGCTGATGAATCTTTTAGTACCTGATTACGATGATTGGGTAACAGAAAAGATAGTTTGATAAACGCTCTAATCGTTCATGGAGCTCTTGAATGAAATCAAATGCCCATTGATGAACCTATTGGAAGTTGATGAGGGTGATTAACCAACTGATCAATCTTCTGATGAACCTGTCAGTGGGTGATAGAACTCCTGAACGATTTATATTACGTTTGATAGTATAATGCAAGAGCAGTTCATGATAATAAATGCATTTATAAACGGATAAGTGAATGAAAATAATTAGTTTTTCAATTTGATCTATCTTTGAACAGGGTTTATCAGAGTGCAACGTATGACAATCCCTTAAAAAGTTTTCCAAAAAGATAAACCCTGTAACAAACCTTGTGATATATGATTATCTAATCTGATAAACGGTTTTTTTAGCTGAATCAAGTGGTAAATCTAAGGGTTTATAAGAGTATGAAAAACGCTAAAAAGGGTTTGCCATCCGTTGCACTCTGATAAACTCTTTAAAGGTATATCAATCAACGGATTTTTTTTCAATGCATTTAGTTGACAAGCTGAGAGCATCTAGTTAGGTCTCTGGGATGTAAACTGAGGATACTTTAGGCATCTTTTAGTATCATTAGGCTTGCGTAAGACAAAGATCAATTATCTGATCGAATTATCATAGTAGGGATTACAGCGCAAATATATTCTCTAGCCCCCATTGTCACATATGACGAGATTTGTTTCATAATGAAGAACGGAAAGGAATATTTTATTTATTTATTTACTTATTTGTCGGTTAGATAGTGATAAAGCAAGGTCCTGTGTTAGTAGTCATTAAGATAAGATTTAAAAAACATAAAATCGTCGTTCAGAAGTCAATAGATAAGTCCGAAAAGAACAATGGGCAGAAATGCTAAAGCAATGGTGGCATGAATTTTCTCAACACCATCGACAATCATCTTGCATCCTGGGCTTGGACATTTATTGCAACCATCTGTCGTGCAGCAAGCATACCTGCCTACACATCCCACTGATTTACCATAAATAGTATATGTGCCAAGAGGTATCGATTGTCCACAAGAAGAATTGCCAACTGTACCATATAAGGCCGTTCCGGTTACGGTCCAGCCTGATCCCCAGCAGGACATACCTACTGTCTAGAAAATGTATAAAATGAAAACATTTTTCGGATGTAGTATAGGAGAGAAATAGAAAATTGTCTTACCGTACAAGCTACGTAATCGGGATTGTTATCACTAGAGAGAGTGCACCCACTCTCAATCGGGAAACCACATATGTTACAAGTCAGTGCTGTGATAGGAACAATAACTACAAAAAAAAAGTTAAGTCGTCTCTGAGCTTTCGATTCAGGTTGCAGTTCACTGACCTGCAGTAAATATGCTGATGATAGTGAAGAGATTCATTGGAGCTGTTCTTTGATTCGGGCAGGTTTTGATCAAATCTAGTAAATAGATGGAAGACGAAACTAGACACATTCGTCGTGTTCGCTCTTGTTAAAATATCGAAACAGCGAAGAATGTGCTGAAAGTCGAATGGTACTGAGAAAGAATTTTCGCTTCTGGGAACGATTAGAACGGTCTAAGATATCATCTCAATAAATCCAATTTGATCGATTTCCTACAACGTTAGGATAAGCTCTGGTGATCCAGTTGAATGAAACTGTAACTTGATAGAAATTTCGAAGTACAGAAACGAGATGAGTAGCAAGTTTTCGGCCTATGAACATCAATAGATGACAAAAAATGCTGTTTGAAAAAACGTTTTCGTCGACAAAATAACGAGTCTTACAAACTACTGTGTATCTGATCACTTTTTCAATGACATAACTCCGAAGCATATAAGTAAGAAGAAGACTCACTTATTTCGATCGCTGTTTGCTTTGAACGGTGAAAATATGTATTGAGTATGTAAGAGGTAGAAAAAAACGAATCAGTAGTTGCGTCTCTTCATCGTCAATGATGCATGGCAAGCGCATCTCAACGCAAGATATACACATCGATTTCGATTCATTTCAATGACGACATAGACTTTGCTTTTCTTCTCCACTAGGTAATGATAGATCGAAGGACGGGTGAAGTGAAATTCGTTCACCTTGGTTTCTTTCGTAGTGTGATAACCAAAAAAATAAGTTAAGACGACTAGAGATTTTTTTTCGCTTTTATCTATATGTACGATCTTGTATATTTTTAAATAAAAGTGATGATCAACAGACAAATCCTTGGATAAATGTTGGAGTTATCATAATTGTGATCTCCCATAAGATATTAGAAACTGAAGAGATGTAGCATGAGAAAATCAAAGATTTTTAAATACCGAAGAACATGATATTAAATAGATTTCGAATTTGTCCTAATAGAAAGTTGGACCTTATTACACTATAGAATAATTCAAAGTTTTATAGTTTAAATATTGACTATTAGTCATGTAAGGTGTATCGATATTTTAAACCATTCTGTGTACACTTGAGAACCTAATAGTGTCCGAATTTCGTGAAATCTGAACTCTTGACGAACTCTGAATCCAAAAAATAGTAATAATGTTAGTTCAGAGGATCTCAAAGAATCCAAGGAGCCTAGCGAATTGAAGAAATTCAAGACTTTTGACAGAGTTTCATATTTTCAAGAACTTTAGCACTCCAACTAACGCAAAACACAGTGCCAATTAGAAGAGTTAGAGAAACGAACACAGCAAATTTTTCAAGTTTATCATCACGCTTAAGGAATAGCTGTCAATATTGTTTTCATGTTTAATAATAGTCTGTCTGAATTTTTCCATCCATCTGTGGTTTTGCAAACAGATGATTGATGATTAGATTGGAGTATGTTTTCATCTATTTATTCTTTTGTTTAAAAGAACAACAGAAAGACGACGTTCAGTAACGAAACTTTCGATTCAGCAAACATTATCCCTTTGAGAATTTGTAGCATCTTCTATAGATCTATTCGTTGTTGACATTGGTATAGATGACATATTTTTTTTAAATCTAAAATCATAAAAATAGTGGAGAGTCAGATATAAGTAAAGAGAATGTTCTATTCCTACCAAGAGCTGTTTAACATTGGTTCATCTACTGCATAATTGCGTATAAGGATAATTTCGTAAATACATAAATAGTAGTAATATAGCAGCAAATGTATACTCGCTCATGTTGGAAAGTACATGTGAATACGACCTGATCCATGAATCGATTTGTTCGCAAGCACTACTGTTAATATTATTGAGTGAAGGATATAAGTCCAGATTAAGATGTTCAGAACAATATTTCTAAATAAAGTAAAAAGTTAGTCTATCTCACGGTAGGACGAAAGAATTACGCAGAAAAATTTCAAGGTTATTTTTTTTTATTCAATTTATTATTTTACTTGAAAAAATGTGAACAAATTATTGTTTGCTCAACTTCTCCACCAATTGTGAGACTCTCTTTTAGGAATATAGACTATGACTTCAACCACCGTGAATGACGTAGACTGAATGGCGAACTCGAAGATCTCTGATCCGCGAATCTCGAGAATATCTCACAATATATACCTACCGTGAGGCTCCTGGAATAAGATCAGATGTGATGCGATCGTAAGAAGATTACGACAAACAATGATATATAACGAACAACAAGAAAAGAAAAAAACAAGAACATATATAGGAAAATATGAGAAAATCAAAATGCATAATAGGGGAGAAAGACAAAGGACGCAAGAGAGAGTTGGTCATCATGAGAACACGATGATCAACTATATGATATATGTATAACACAGGAAAGAAAGAAAACACATATATCACAGGTTAGTGTCACAATGTGACATCTGTAGACGCTAACTATCTGAAATAAAAGAAATAAGAATCACGTTGTACAATTCAGTTTGTTTTTCAACTCTCGCCAACTTTATTCAAATCGCTTCTGGCTCATAGCATTCTCTATCATCGGAAGAACAAAATAAAAAATGACGTGATTTTGTTCTTCTTCTCTTTATTTATAAGTGATGAAGTATATGAATAGATACGCACATAGATTTGTGATCGAACCGAACAATATCAAAAGGAAGATGAAAAAGATGATAAATGTACACAAATTGGTGAATCAAATCACGATCACGATCACGATCACGGATTCCATTTGAATCAAATCATGATCAAGATCATGAATGTTAGATTGTATCTAAAGTAGAAATATGTGGGACCAAGTTTATTAGTTCTGATCTTGCCGTAATCTGAGTGACTTGTTTCGATTGGTTCAGATCATCGGTTCGGTTATATAATCAAGTTCTGATTTCAGTTATTTCTTTTCTATCTCACTTAGTCTCGATGACTTTAGCTTTTTGACTACCAGTTCGATAATTGTAAATATGGTTGATAGTAAGAAATGTCAAAAACAAAAAATGAGAGATAATGATGAAGATGAAAGAGTGAGAATGAGGAAAATTTTCATGTCCATACATTTTCATTTAAATATTTACATCATTCGACGTTTGTATTCATAGCAAAAGCAGCGGACTAAGTATTTGACTATGTCATTTTGTCATTTTTTCTCTTTCAGACTTGTCTTCATATAAAGAATGTTCAGTTAGCGATGTGCATTGTTTGTTATTAGTAGTATATGAGCTGTCAAACTCTTTTTCTAATTGCAATGAAAAGCATTAGATTTCTAGATGAATAGATGAGAGTTTAAATAGTAATATTATAATCGTGATCACGAACTCTTTTCTTCAATCACAATCACGATCACGAGTGATCGTGATCGTGATCGTGATTTTGCCGATCACGCAGTTCACTACCGTCCACCCTCACCCTCAAGATTAATTAAAGTATTATCAAATAGCATAGAAAATAGAATATGAAATCTTTTTTCCTTATAATAAAGAAAAACGAACATGACGATACTACTTTTAGATTGCCCTATATAGAAAGAAAAATGAGATGAAGAATTATGAAAATAACTTCAATGTGGTACATACCTGATAAAAAATACCTTTTTCAAATATTCAGAGTCATTATTATATCAATTAATCGTCAAGGCCACGACTATTTTCACGGTCCAATTCACATTCATTCTCTTCCTATAATATTATATACACTAAAAGACATATAGAAAACAAACTGAGAGTAAATAAATGGATAAAACTAAAGAAATATTTCCTAAAAGACATCATCATCATCATTCGTCTCTATCGTTAGAAAGACAATTATTAATTGAATCAAATACAATAGATAATCATGTTGCTCAACTAAGTTTACAATCAACAATGTTGAAATATATTGAGCCAAATAATTTAAATGTTTATATTCTTTGGTTAACAAATGATGATAATAAACAATTTAAATCCTTAAGTGGTATAAATATAAAAATATTTCAATCGAATCTTATTCTTATTGATTTTATTCGTGAATTACAAAGATCGAACGTATTTTTAACTATTGATTATAATCTAGTATCGGATATTTTATCATCTTTAGATAATTTTTCACAAATTCTATTTATATATGTTTTAACAAATGAAGAAAGTGAAACTAATTTACTGATTACAGATTCAAAAAGATCAATTCGTTAAATATCTGATAATAAAGATGAACTTCTTCGATTAATTAATGAAGATATTGATACATGTACCAAAGATTTAATATATTCAACTATATTCGATTTGACAATAGCAGAAGAATCAACTAATCAAACTGAAAGTACACAATTTATTTGGTATTATTTATTAATTGAAAGTTTATCTGATTTAACTGTTTATAATAATAGAGCTAAAGACGATTTTATTGAATATTGTCGTCAACAATATTAAATAAAGCTTTACAAATAAGAGATATTAATATTATTTTTAAATTTCGATTTTTTATTATTGATTTTCAAAAACAACTTGAACAATGTTACAATGAAGAGACAATTAAACTATTTCCAACTGTTTATCGTGGTCAAGAAATAACTGAGTTGGAATTAATCAAACTTAAAAACAGTGTTGGGAAATATATTTCATTCAATATATATTTATCTACATCTGTTGATAAACAGGTGGCTTTATTCTATGCCACTGTATCTTCGGTCTATTTTTCTTGAATTCGATATTAACTTTACTCCATATTTAAAAAAATAAACGAATACGACCTATGTATGTGAAAGATAAAAGTGATTTTGCCTATTGGATTAACTTTTTTAGTAAATTCAGTTGAAATGGAAGATAATCAATGGAATATTAAATTAATATGAACAGATAATAATGATAGTGAGAAAATAATTGACATGATTCAAACTGTATATAGGAAAAATATTCCTCCAAAATTAAAATTTACTGAATTAATTATATCATTGGATGATTATGAAAATGCTTTAGAATATTTAAATAAAGCATTAAAATACAAAGAGGAATTAGATATATTAAAATTAGCTAATTTATACGATGCTTTTGGTAATGTTTATATCAAAATGGGAAATTTTGATAATGCTCTTATTTATTTAAATCAAGCATTAGACATACGTCAATCAAATGAATCTGCGAAATATAGTAATTCGATTACAAATATTTCTCTTGCATTTATCTATGAACGAAAATTCGATTATATTGGAGCTCTTGAAAAATGCCAATATGCATTGAATATTGCATCAAAAAATCATCGCATATTTATTTATTTATATACATTTATGGGTTGTATGTATTTTCAATCTAAAGATTTATCATTAACTCTTCTATACCGTAAAAAAGCTTTAAATTTAATAGAAACTATTGAACAGAAACCAAATGTTAATCCAATTATACATATTTTTATTTGTAATGTATTCGTAAAGCTTTATACGACGAAAAAGGATGTCATCAATAGACTTTATTACGCTCAATAAGCATTTAAAATTTATAAACAATTTGAAAAGATTTTATTAAAAAACAATTATTCTAAAATATTGATTACATATAACATGGCTAATGCTTATTATTCTTCCGTGAATTATAATTCTGCATTGGAATTTTCTCATAATAACAATGATCAAATGTTAATACTCAGTGATATCGAAAAGATTTATTTTTATCTCGATAAAAGAAAAATAGCTCTACACTATTTAAATGAATCATGTTATCTCTATTCTAAAGTAAATCAATCAGATGATAATATCATTTTACTTTTTTGGAACTATTATTCTATATCTGAGATATATCAACATGAAAATAATTTGGATAAGGCGATTATTTTTCTTAAAAAAGCATTACAATTGCAACTTGGTAGATTAAATATAAATTTCGATTGTATTCTTCAATGTTATATAAAACTAATGAAATTATGTCCTAAGCAAAAAAAATCATATATGAATGAACTTGTTCAACTCGTACAGAATGATGATTTATCAATTGATTCAAAAATTTTAATGTCTCCTCTCATCTATTTAAAAATCTTGATAAAAAGTAAGCTTTTTAACTTTGAAGAACATAGTATAGTACGATTATACGTGTATATTCTGTCCATTTTCTTTTCTTCTCTTGACGCGGATGAAATTGTTTTATTCTCTCTTTCTCGATCTGTTCATTGAAGCACTTCTACTAAAAAATTCTATTATCAAAGGTGACGACCTTGACTGCTGGTACTTTCTTCAACGAAAAAGTCTATTTTAACTTCTAGATGTGCAAAGTGTTTAGAAACTGTATTAAGAACTATTTTGGCATTAGATACAGACAAGCCTATCACTAAAATTAATCCCGGCGTGAAAGGGTTAAGCTAGCTGTTCTCACCTCTGAGAACTGAGACTATCATTATACATATTCTTGGAATTTGTATAATAGTTATAGTTAAATCTAGTGATTTTTATAATCATTTAGATTAAATGCCAACTGATGATACTCTTAAGCAAGGTTGGAACCGGTCTTGGTAGCTGTTCTCTCACCCCTCACCCTCTCTTCAAGATATCTATCGTCTTCGAAAAGATATCAAACTTGTTCATTCTATTAAATGAAAACTAAGAAAAGCTCAATGCGTTCTTCGTGTGAGTGATAAGAGTGGTGTTTTCCATATTGGTCGAACACTTGACTATGATAAGAAAGTCGAAAAGTATCAGAAAGCTACAAATGCTTACATTGAATTGTCATTCAATCCATTGATGGAAACGTTTGAGAAAGTAATTCATTTGTTAAATGATTTACGTACCAAAAAACAAATCACTGCAAGACAACACAACAGAATGATGCCTCAGAAAAAGAAAATCAAATTGGCTTACTTATATTTTGTATCAAAACCACACAAAGTAAGCTTTTATTTGAAGTGTTTTTGTTCAGTATATCACATATTATGATATGTTTGCTAGAAAGGTACTCCTCTACGACCCATTGTTTCTGGTATAAATGCTCCAACAACTGGAATATCGAAAATGTTAGATGAATTCATTCGACCATTATTTGATCAATATGTGAAACAAACAACAATTATCGATGGTGTAGATCTTATTCGTCGTCTCGGTAACTATGTTCATTTAGGTCTCTTGAAACCCACTACCCATCTATGTACATTCGATATTACTGACCTTTATACAATGTTACCACAAGAAGAATCAATAGCTATTCTCAAACGATTTCTTCTTCAACATAATCATACACATGTCAGAGGAATGACTATTGATGCTATCGAAAGTCTAGCTCAAATTGTTCTCACTGAAAATATTTTCATCTACAATGACAAATATTATCGACAAATTAAAGGTGGTGCAATGGGATCACCCTTCACTCTAACATTAGCAAATATCTTTATGTGGAATTGGGAACAAAATTTAGTTGAAAATCAAAAGAATTCAAATGAATTGTATGGTCGGTAAGTATCATCTGGCAAGAGATAGTTTTATGTTCACCGTTCATTTCTTCTTTACCTATAGGTATGTTGATGATATCTTCTTAACTTCGAATGATTCGATTGAAACACTCAAACAAATGCTAGAAGCTGCCAATCAAAAACATCCAAATATCAAACTAACCTATGAGAACGTAGGATATCTTATCACCCGATTCGAGTATTTCTTCTCCCGATTCGATTCCAAATGGATTCCAATCTCGTTATCTTGGTTTCCAAGTGTAACTTGACGAGCTCTATCGATTCCAAGCACCTATTCCCCTCATACACCCCCCCTAACCCCCCGAAACCCAAAAAATCACTAAAAACTACCTAAAAAAAACCTAAAAAACACGCCAATTTCAGAAATGTCATTCCCGATTCGTTCCTAAGCCGATTCCAATGAAACCAAATAGGTTTCCAAGTGTAACTCGATGAGCTCTATCGATTCCAGGGATTTGTTTTATCACAAGACCTTTCTTTACCCTCAAAATACCCCAAAACCCTTCAAAAAATGCTAAATTTCCTAGAAATACCCTTCCCGATTCGCTTCCAAGTCGATTCCAATAGAATTGATGATGATTCTAGATAGATTTCAACTTGGTCTTTTGATTACACACCCCATTCATGAATTTGGTTTGTGTTTGTGCCTAAAAAGTTGCGAATTACTTTGTTGCTGGTAGCCAATGATATACACAAACGAAAGTTATTGTACTTTGCAGGTTTGTATTTTATTTTCAGAAAAATGAAGAATGATTACAATATAGAGCACACTTTTTGATGGAATTTATCTCAAAAGAAATAAAACTATTAACTATATTAATAAGCGAAAATTGTATTACAGAAGAAAATATTTTTTTCACTTTCTCAAATCTTGAGCGAAAAAATGAATATTATAAAAATTAAAGAGATGATCAATTTTCTAAAGAAAGAATTTATGATTATAATTTCCATGTCAAAATATATTCGATATGTTGCTAATTGAATTACATTACATTTTGAATAATAAATTGTATATATAAGATTAGTTCTCTTTCGACAGGTCAGATATTCATCTAAACGCATCCTGTGGCAATGGCTTTTATCTTTGAAATGAAACATTGTTAAAAGAAAATCTGATATCATAAAGAAAAAATAAAATGTGAAAGAAAAGACGTTGCTTTTTCGATACGATCGTCTACAAGATTGTATTATGCTTTGCTTTTCATCATCTAAGTGGTGTACCTGATTAGATAGATGAAAAGATATTATATGAAAAATTATTTTTCTCGTCGGATGTCGTCAAATGAATTTTTTCTATATGGCGGTATTGTAATATCTATTGGTCGGCTTGAAATATTCTTTAATAGTGAAGAAAAAAACGTCATTCATTTATTCTCAGTTAATCACATAGATCGACAACAGCTATTTATTTAATCACAAATTCTAATACTGCTCTTGGCTGAATCAGTAAATTGGTTTTATTATAATTTAATTATATTGATATAGTCAAATGATGTCTGATCCGAATTCACATAAAGTAGGTAAGGATATTTGGACACTTACTAGTCTAGAAGAAATAGTTGCTGCTATTGCTTCACTTGGTGATCGTTATAAAGAACTAAATGAGGAGACATGGCGATTAAATGCTAAAACAAAATTATCGACTTCACTTTGGGAGCATCTTATTAAAAAATTAGAACTTGATAATACTGAAAAAAGGCGCCACTCTTTGTACAATATATGGAGATCAACAGTTCATTGCGTTCCTGAACGTGTCAAAAAAGAATTAGAAAGAAGAAAGAAAAATATAATTGATGAAGATAATGATAATATCAATGCAGAAGAAGAAGTATCTGTTCAAAAGAATAATAATGTACAATTACTACCTGACTCATCATTACCGTTACCTGAACCGCCGAATACACGTACTCGTAAGGCAAAAACTCTAAATGATAATATTATTGAACAGTCAACTGTCAGTGAAGTATCATATATTCTGACTGCAGCTGAATGGAAAGCTGTACTTAGTTGCACAAAAAAAGAATTGCGTGAGGGTTGGACAAAAATATTTTCCGACAAACTAACTTCATGTGGAATAACATGTGCATTACAATTTTTTAAAACCCACATTAAAAAAGGAAAAAGAAAACGACATTGTAAATATTTTTGGTGTCGTTCTAAGTGCACTGGTGAGTATTGCACTAGATCATATTTTATTAAACTTGTAGGTAGTGTGGATTTCAACGGATCACCAACATTTCGTGCACAAATCTCAGGTACAGAAATACATGATATTGAAATTGCAACAATGAAACGTCAACTATGTGGAGAGGAACGGTATTGTGTCGGTAAGGAGTTGTCTTATTTATTACACTTAGAAACTACATTTTGATGATCTATTTATTTTAGGAAAGCGTGCAAACGAAATTGGTCCTTTAGCAGTATTTCGTGAACAAGTAGAAGCTGCTGATGAAAATTTGCTCGCAGCAGGGAATTACACTGAATGTAATACAATTGAAGTAATAAAAAAAGCAGCGGCTGATTATCGTAAAAAGCATCAAATAGACGAAAATATTTACACAGCATGTCGCATTATTGCTTCTGCTTATGATAAAGCAGATGTCACGTCCACTAGTGTGAAAGGTGAGTGATTAATATATTAGAAGAAAATATTTTGTCTTTTTTTCTCAGGATACGTTCAAGTTTCTGGTGAAATGCCATTTCGCGCACATCTATTTTCTGAACCACAAATTGAGTTATATGCCAATTATTGTAAAAAGGAAAAATATTCATATGTTCATGTCGATGCTACGGGTGGTGTCTTAAAACGCATTTCCGGACAAGATCAAACATTACTTTATACAATGGTTTTCAAAGATGGAACTGATTCTATTAATACTATTCCACTTGCACACGCATTTCTTTCAAATCATACGGTTCCTAGCATTACTTATTTCTTAGGAAACGTAGCACAAGAAATTACCGACTTAAAAAAAAAATTAATTCGTCCTTCTTTTTTTGTAATTGATTTTTCTGCTGCTCTTATGAATTCTATTCTTCAAGCATTCAATCAAGAAAGTATCAATACTCATTTAAATCGATGTTGGAATGTTTTAAATCGAAGTTATAACACTGTACAACTGCGAGAATTATCATTTATACATTTATGTTGTGCTCATGTAATTAAAGCCATAGCAAGAAGCTTAAATGCTGCTTGTATAGATAAAAAAATTCGACGAGGTATATTACATATATTTATGCTTATTTTATGTGGCAATAATCTCAATCAATTATATGATATTCTTGGCTTAGTGATTGATATATTCGGTGACCCAGACGAACAGAACGCAAGAGAAAAATTCGAAAAATTACTCTCTCTTGAATTAGATATAGATGAAGAAAGTGTTACTTTATTATTTGATCACAAGAAAACATTAGAAGAAGCGAAAAAGGAAAATGATAAATTAAAAGTTGTAGATGAATATTTTCGTTCAAGTACTGCTATTATCCATCAATCACCTTTTAATATAGAAGCTATTCGACGTTATCCTCATCTTAAAACTCTCATTAATAACAAATCCAAGTATGATACAAATGTTAATCCATTATTTTCTCCACTTCTTATCCGTATTTTCTATCGATGGTGGGCATATTTACCATTATGGACAGGCGTACTATGGAATTTTGAAGAACGATATTCAAATAATCTGGAAATTAATGCATCTGTTATATATAATCCAATACGTCATTCAAATGCAGTTATTGAGAGTTATTTTCGTACATTTAAAAATAGCATTTTAAAACAGAAAGTTGGCACTCAACCACAAAAAATAATCGAAGAACTATATCGAAGCATTCAAGTACAGCTTAAAGCTCTTCAATACGAAGTAACACAAAGTTCAAAAGGAAGAAAACGAAAAATGAACCGAGATGGAGGTTGGGCTAAAAAAGGTATTGGTAAAAAATGCCGAAATTTATATGGAAAAGCAATTGATGCATTTGCATCAAAATATAATCTTTCGAAAATGAAAAATGCTCAACCGAATAAAGTTACAAAAGACAACAGGTATAATCTTTAAATTTAAAATACTGTAACATTATTTCTCTCTTTAGTGAAGAGGATACCGCCTCGAGCGTTTCATCATCAGATCAATCTTCAACTCCTCTTGATGAATTAAATGATAAGATCTGTTCGAGGTAAGAAAAAATTTTTTTTTTCATACAGACGGATACTTAATTTTTTTTTCCAGAGAACCTTCTGTGTCAAGTAACAACAGTTCTCGATCATCCTCACCTAAACCTGTTATAGTGGTAAGTAACGAATATTCTATTAATGATCGATTGAATTCAGATAAATCGACATCCGACGATCAACAAAGTAAACTTCCAGTTACAATTGACTTTGATAACGATGACCTCAACAACAACATGTTTTCCATTCTGGACACAGTGTATTCTAGTGACAATCGTATGTATTAATATCGAAGTTTTGGATTCGGAAGATAAATTTTTCTTAATCTAGAATACATGTTACCAACTACTCAACCTTCGTATCACCCCGAGGCACTGATTGATGGTCATTTAATGCAATGGCCATGATTTGGAATAAAAGAAGTCATTTTCAGGGGTAATTAAAGAATAAAAAATTAATGTTTTGTTCACTGTAGGTAATTTCATATAATCTTTTTTTTTAAGGTCGATCTTATACTCTCACTAATACTTGTCCTACAGGTTCGGCATTATTTGCATTATATTTTATATATAAAACTGATATTAATATTGCTGGGACATTAAATCATGCACCTAAAACATCAGCATATTCAACACTTGTTAAAACTTTTCGTACAGTTGAAAAAGAAGGTTGGGATGCTGCTCGTCTTAGCTGGTTGCATGAGCATGGTATCTTACAACATGCCGCTGAGAAAAAAAGTCTTTTTGGCTCAGCAGACAAACAAGTATTTCATTTTCTTATGCGTGAACAACAGCATTCTTCTCAGATTGAATGTTCAAGAGTTCAATGCAAAAAAAGAAGACGTAACCGAACAAACACAGAATTGTGTCTTTTGTGAGTATCGTTTATTCGAATTGCTTTTTTAAACTATAAAATTTTGTTGTTAGCACGTTTGAAGATTACATTCGAGATTTTAATAACGAAACTACTGATGCTTGTGATATAATGATGGTACAATCTGATGAAATAACTACAGAAGAAGCACATGAATATAAATATCGAAGTGTTACAATGCTAACAACTGATGGACAGCCAGACGAGTATGATTATGTCACGTTATTTTATTTTTTCTAATAATATTGAGTTTTTTTTTCTTCTTTATAGACATGCATGGGTATGTAATGCTACTGCTCATGTGTCTGTGGCTAATTTTACACATAGTCATCCGCCGATTATCATAGTTAACATCAGACATTTACCAAAAAATAAAAAAGGATCTGATGATTGTTCTCCTCAATTACTTGACTTAATACGCGAGATAAAAATCAATTCTATAAAGTAAATTATTCAAACGTTTATTTTTTTTTCTAACTTTTTTTAATTTTTATTGCCAGATACAGGTTGGGAGCGGTAATACATCATAAATATCAACCTGTCGAACATTTTACCGCTACTCTCCTCGGTAGTGACGGTCAACTATATTTATACGACGATTTAAAAGGTGTAAAAAAATTGTCAACTTCAACAGATAAAATAGTCTATGCAGTTTATACTCAAATCTATACAATTTGACAGCTATTGTATTATTCAATTGTTCCTTTCTTATTTGTTTTACAACTGATATTTCTGTTAGAAAATTTTGTTGAAGAAAATGAAATAAAACATGATTGTCAAAAAAAAACATATATACGATAATTGATCACATATCCAAATATGATTATCTATTTATTCCAATCAATTCATCGTTCATCAATATAAAAATAAAAGAATGAAAAGAAAATTTTTTATTTGTGATATATAAACTTGAAAGATTTTTAGTCAACATTAACATAAAACGATTGATGAATAAGAGTAGTTATAAATTTTGATGCATTGATTCTATTAGATTTATAAAAATAATTTGATAGCAAAAGAGTAATATGTATATATTTAAAAGGGTCATATTATTATTCTTCCTCACCTTCAGATATATTTGAATCAATAAATAAAATTATTCATTGAAGAAAATAACATAGTGCCATAAGGGATAAATAAGATGACCGATTGAATAGACGTCAGCTCATAATAGGCACAAATTAGACGGATATATGTCTATGTCATTTTGATTGACTTGTAAACAATAACACCTCTTATTTATCAGTATGTACAAAGTTGAAGCTCATCATCGAAGAAAAAAAGGATAAATGAACAGAGAACTAAATAGAAAATCATGTAAAAGACAACTCATTCATATATGACAAATACTCGTATTATTTTTGATAAATATATATTCAAATAATAGTATGTATTCATATACATCAATGTTCTTTTTCTTTTTCATTGCAATATCATTGTTTTGCTCATAAATACATCAAAGAAGAAACATAAAAGAAAGAATAAAATCGTCTAACTTGTTTAGGTTCACTCTTTGAAAGTACCCATTATCAACAAGGTTACATTGATGAACAAATATGTAATTTAATTATCTATCGGATCCACAAATCTTTATATATACAGCCAAAAAAGCAGGATAATTTTCATTCAATAAAATAACTATCATGCATTCAATTATCTTCTTCTCTACTCTTTTCACATTCGCCATATCTGCTCATGTAAGTTAATCTCATTGATGTATATCGATTCTTATAATTCATTTCAATATTATAGATTTATAGTAATTACGAGCAGTACGTTGAATATGAAATTTCAAACAAAAACACCACTACCATTATTCCTCATAACACCACCATACCTCTTGTCATTACCACCACAAATATTATTGATAAAGCTAAAAGCGCCTCAAAAACAATTAAAGATTATACTGAATCTTTTGCTATTCTTTTTCCTTCTGTCTTCGGTGCTATCACAGTAATTTATGCAATATTAATGTATGTAATTAAATTTTATAAAAATAATTTCAAATTTAAAGTAAGAAATTATTTAAATTTTTTTTTTATTAATGGTAACTTCTTTTAGTGGTCTTGGGTAACAATTAAATCGCCGGCAGAATATGAACGTCGTCGTCGAAGAACAAATGGTGAATAAATAACGATCAGTTTCTATTTATGAATTTTTTTTTCCTTTTAGATGAAGTTACTTCAAATGAAAATTCGCCACGTATTGACGAAGTATATAATTCAATAGATGCCATTGTATAAATTTTCTTTTTTTTTCTTATGTTTATATCTTATTTGTTTGTCTTATTTATTTAATAAATTACAAAATATTTCTTTTAATAGATGAAATATATTGACTTGTTTATTTGATGTTCTTATATCAAATCGATGTATCTTTATCAACTTGATGATAAAGAAAATATCAAAAAGATATATATCTTGTTTGTGATGATCAAATGAATTTTTAATCGTGTGTCGAAGAGAACACATTCGCGAGATATCTTTTTATATATTATAACAAACTTTCACTCTTTTTTTCTTCCAACCATTTCTCATCGTTTTTTTTTGATAATTTTTTCTTGTATACAGACACATATATATATATATAATAGGCAATTTGAAGAAAACATTCTTTTGCCCGATCTGTTATTCACATAATATTTCGTAACACAAGTTTCAATCATCGATATAAATATTCATTTCCATTGAGTTAAGATGCTTGATGTTTCTAAATCAGTGTTAGTGTATTCCATGATTAACTGCATTACAGTTGTTACACTTGTCTCCATAAGAGAATTGTCAACTGATGATATCATTGTTAATATCAATAAAGGTTATGCTCTTCAACGTATTGGTACTTATTCAACGAATATGGTAGAAGAAGTTGTGCATACATTTTTATCACTCGATAATTTTTGTGCCGTACAAACAACGAACGCTGTGTGTAAATATACTTCATCATCGCCAGCGACAAACATTATTGAACTTGCCACTATAATAACATCTGATCATATAAGACACACATCATTTAGTTATGACAGAGATAATGCGTCACAATTGATTGCAAAAGATTTAAACCGTGTTCTTGTACAACATAAGTCAAATGAATTTCTTCGAGATACTCAATCAAATATTCATTTTATTAATGACAAATTTTATTATAGCAATAATGCCGCCAAATTATCACCAGCAACAACTTCTATTAATACCGTTGATAATAATAATAATATACTACAGTTTCGTCCAACATCAGTAGATATGATTATGAAACAAATTAACAACAACAGAATAAGTTTTGAATATTTGTCTCTTGCTGATTTAAAATTGTTTTTAACAATTGTATTTTCCAATCTTGATAATTCGTACAAGATTAATGATGTTGAAGATTCTTTAAATGCTTTTTCTCAAATAGTCATTGGACAATCTATCTATGCTCTACGTTGTTGTGGATTAAATAGACAACATTCATTGTCTTCAAAACCATGTCTAGTAATTTCAACATTATTTATACGAACTCCATCAAACAGTCCATCAGTTTATTCAATTTATCGTTTGTTTCCGTTACCAGTAGTTACTAATGGTAATAAATATATTTATTCTGATCTTCCAAAAATCATAGGAATTAATTCTGTTGAACAAACACTAATTATGTGGAACAATCAATTTAATAACAATAAATGCACATTCTCACCTATCGTGTTATGTCATATCACACCTATTTCAATATCATTATTGTCATCGTCATGTCTATCTCAATTATTTGACGATTACCAATCTGTTTCAAATATGTGTCAAGTAAGTCGAACACAAAATATTGAAAAAGCCGTATTACGCATTGATGATGGACTATGGCTATTTTATAATACGAATCGTACATTTTACTGTCAAGTTTATTCGCATCTATTTCAATTGACTGAAACTATGTCAATTGATGCACCAGCCATTGTACGTATACCGTGTCATAAGACAATGATATGTCCGGATTTTCAATTACCTACCACAACGTGTAAAACAAATCGAATTAACGTCACACCTGGTTTTGAGTTCAATATTCTAAATTTACCTCAATTTGTCGTACCAATTAAAAACATGACACAAACGCTTATGTCACTTCATCATATACAGCTAGAAAAATCAATCAAAGAAATGATATCGACTTTCTCATTAAAACAATCAAATTTTCAAGATACACTCCGTGAATTTGCATTATATATTTTATGTGGTGTGTGTTGCATCTTCGCTATGATCGTCTCGTATATGTTTAAATTCATCAAATATAAAGTATTGAAACCAATAAACAGTCTTGATTCTCAAATTCAAGACATTATTAATTTTTGATTTTCATGATTCTTTCTAACTATTGCTATTCATACTAATACAAATTGTTTGTTATATATAATAAATTTCCTCGAATCTTTTAATCAAATTAAATAAAAAGAAAATTGTAAAACAAACTATTGTGAGGATAAAAGTACGAAGTCATCAAACAAAGAAAGTGTCTTCTTAGGTCCATAGAGCTCATCAAGTTACACTTGGAAACCATGAAAAAGAAACTGGGGTCAGCTTGGAAGCGAATCGGCGGGGTATTTCTAGGATATTTGGCCGTTTTTACAGGTTTTTCGGGTATTTGGAGGGTAAAGAAAGGTCTTGTGATAAAACAGACCCATGGAATCGATA
>JAJEKB010017736.1:38262-61977 GCA_022393335.1 Macrotrachela quadricornifera
AATCGACTTGGAAGCGAATCGGGAAGGGTATTTCTAGGAAATTTAGCCTTTTTTGCATGTTTTTGGGGTATTTCGAGGGTTAAGAAAGGTCTTGTGATAAAACAAATCCCTGGAATCGATAGAGCTCATCGAGTTACACTTGGAAACCTACTTGGTTTCATTGGAATCGGCTTAGGAACGAATCGGGAATGACATTTCTCAAATTTGCGTGTTTTTTAGGTTTTTTTTAGGTAGTTTTTAGCGATTTTTTGGGTTTTGGGGGGTTAGGGGGGGTGTATGAGGGGAATAGGTGTTTGGAATCGATAGAGCTCGTCAAGTTACACTTGGAAACCAAGATAACTAGATTGGAATCCATGTGGAATCGAATCGGGAGAAGAAATACTCGAATCGGGTGATAAGATATCCTACGTCCTATGAGATTGGCACTTGTGTGTCTTTTCTTGATCTACGAATTAAAAAGCAAAAAGGAAGCTTGATCACATCGGTCCATCATAAAGAAGCAGCTGAACCTTATGTTGTACCATTCAAATCTGATCATCCACGACATGTATTTGAAAATATTATCAGAGCTTCTCTTCTTCGAGCTGTACAATATTGTTCTACGCTAGTGGAATTCAATAGTGAACGTCGAAAAATTAAGTTAACGGTACTCTAGAACGGGTAATCTCTCCCTTTATTATGCTACTTAATTCTACATTTCGTTTTCTCATTCGCTTCAAAGGCACCCAGTCAGATATATCTATCGGCACTTTCAAAAATTTTTTCAACAAAACTCCTTGACATCAACATCGATTCTACCGATGATTCACGACGAAAACCAATATTTATTAGTGCGTGAAGAACTACTTGTTAAACCTACTAAAAGTGAATTATAACGATCCAACATCGACCACGAATCCATTAATACAATCAAAACTACTGAAAGCACAACAGACGAAAAAACTATCAGCACCCATAATTATTCATTACACTTATGCACCACACTTTATAGCAAAATAATTTGATCGATTCTTCCGTGTAAATAATGCAATACCTGTACTGAATAAATTAAATGAACCCATTTACCCACGTTTACATCAAATATTATTATATCAACAAACACGACGAGAGAAAAGTTACAAATTATGATGCAAGATCCAGTGCGAACACCACTCGTCTTAGAGCCAAAGATATGGGATAAAAATGACATATACCACCGTTATCTATTCGAAAGTGAACTGACCACTGATCTGTCGACAAAACTTTATCAATGGTGGCAGAAGTACTATGCGTTTAATGGATCACCACTTCAAGACGTTAAAGCTAAATTAGTAGCGAACACAAATCTAACTCTAGAGACATTCTTCGTTCATAAAAAGCCATCGAAAGACTTATTAACTAGAAAATAAATTACATCATTATCACTCGCTTTCAATAGAACATGACATATGAATGCTAGTCTATTCATTTGGATTTCCCCTTAAGAACAAAAAGCTCGCAAATTGGCCCCTCAGCTGCTTTCTGTAGAATAACCAAAATCCTACTGTCAGTAAATTACTTAGAATACATGTGTTAGTTATCTCTGAGACATTGAGCGTTTCTAAGTCAACATCAAGCTTGACTTACACTTATCTTATTGAATTCCGTGAAGTTCCCCTAACGTTCTTAACATAAGTGATCAATAAATAGCTGATAAATCTTCATTTTAGAAAAACTAACATCAGATTCGAGTTCCTCGACCCCGAATACTCTTTGGTCAAGTTTTATAAGAAATTATCCTAAATCAATGTTTTTTTGACCCTGCGGACATACAATCAATCAATCAAGCAAGCAATCAGACAATTTATGCTTGTAAGACTCTTCTCTACGAGAAAGAGAACATAATATTTCATAGAGAGTCAACTACTAATCTAGAAAAAGTATTTTCAATTTCAATCAAGTGAAATATAGCAAAGTGCAGAATGTGCGAGATCGAGCTGTCTATAAGAGTACTTGTATGAACAATTTAACAGACAATATTGTTTTCAAAACCAATAGAATGACTTTGGTGAGAATCGAAAGGATTAATGTGACGAACTTTACTTTTTCTATTTTTATGAATTTGATTAAAGATCTAATTGTAAACAACGAAAGACACAAGACACGAACAAATCACGATGGCTATTGTATACATCTACCAACAGATTTTCATCCTCTTTTTCAAGTAAGTAGATCTAAGGTAATTTTGGGATAGATTAAGATACTTGTTCATATTTATCTCATTGCATGAAGTACAACGTGATATTTTCTTCAATGCTTTTTCGAAAGCAAAGAACTGCGGAAACCAGTTTTATTGCAGTATTCTCCTTCAAACAACCCGTTAACGATTCAACAAAACAAATTGAGCTTCCAATTTTTTATTCTGCAATAGTGTTCTATTCAGTCCCATTGGAAAAATGAAAGAATAGAAAAGACTACAAATATTTTCTTTCTCACTTGAAAAAAATATCACTACATATACTCATTGATTCACGAATTCACTTGTCATATCTGATACTTTGTCTTTCAAATACTTCGCTCCTTCAACCCCGAATCTGTTCAGTTCAAGATCCACTATTGTGAGTGTCTGCATTAAAAAATAAGAGACTAACTATACGAAATGCGAATGAAAAGGATAGCTTTCTCACTGTATTAACTTGTAGTGCAATTCCTAGATGCTTTGCTCCTTCATCACCGATATGATTCCCTCGAAGCTCTAGTGATGTGAGTGTCTACATTGAACGCAAAGACTTAATATAGAAAATCTGAGTGCGGGAAACAACTTTCGCACCCTATTAACTTGCAGTGCAGTTCCTAGATACTTTGCTCCTTCATCACCGATCTTGTTTCGTTCAAGATATAATGCTATAAGTGTCTGTGTTGAATGAAAAACTCTAGATATGCAGAATATCTGTCGAAGACCTCTTTCTCTCTCTCTCTCACTGTATTGGTTTGCAGTGCATTTGCTAGATACTTCGCTCCTTTAGCACCGATTTCGTTTATGTGTAAACGTAATGTCGTGAGTGCCTGTGTGGAATGAAGAAACTTGATATACAAAATAAGAGTACCGAAGGTATCAGTCTTACCTTATTGGTTTGCAGTGCACGTCCTAAATATTTTATTCCTTTATCCTCGATATGGTTTCTTTGAAGATCTAGTGTTGTGAGTGTCTGCAATGAAAGAAAGAAAGAAGAAAACGGATTATCCAGACTGTGAGTATCGAAGTTATTTCTTCACCGCGTTGATTCTCAAAGCACTTCCAAGATACTTCGCTCCTTCATGACCAATTTCATTCACTGGAAGGCTCAGGGTGGTGAGTGTCTGTGTAAAATGAAGAGATTTAATATACAGAGTATGACTATCGCAGTCATCTTTCTCACCCTATTTGCGTGTAATGCACTTCCTAAGTGCCTCGTCCCTTCAGCACTAAGATCGTTTCCAAAAAGATGCAGTGTTGTAAGTGTCTATGTTAAATGAAGAAACCGAATTTGCAGATTGTTAGTATGGATGTTATATTAATCACCGTATTGTCTTCCAATGCGCTTCCTAGATACATTGCTCCTTCGTCACTGATATTGTTTCCCAAAATTTTAAGTGTTGTAAGTGTCTAAGTTGAATACAGAAATTGCAAATGTCAATAGTTGTTGACAAACTTCATCCATGAAGAGCTTCGAATTCTACCAGAGAAAAAAGTATGTCAAGCTCAGAGCAGTTGGATTGATACTATTTTAACAATAAACCTAGCTTGATTTTCTGAACTTTGCTTCTTCTCTATAAAACATGTCACATCGAAAATGGAACAGTTTAACAGAATTTTATTGAACTACTAGAACTGTTTTTTTTTCTGTACCGCTGCGAAACAGTGAAGAACATCTTATTGATGTATAAAAATAAAGGTCATTACCGTGTATCGATGGTATGAATCAAAAATCAAATTAATTCGTTTACATACATTTCGAATAGATAGAAACAAATTCTTTTCATCGAGATTGTCCAGAATACGATAGACAATTTCCACAGGCATTGTAAGAAATGAGTTCATTGTTGGTTTCTTTTTTTTTCAACAGTATGTCGTGTTAAAAGAATTTAAACTTAACTATGTGTTTGACGAAGAAATACAATGAATCATCTCTAGATTACTCTTATCATAGAAAAACGAACTAGCCAACAACAACAACAACAAGAATAACAGATGGCAGTCTACGACGAACTAAGAAGCGACGATCATATCAGAATATTGTGGCTTATGAAACATCAATATTTATTGGTCTTTCTGATAATATTTCATTCCATTCTTCATAACAATTCAAGTAATTGCACAATAGTTGTCTTATTTTTTCGGAAGAGTGGTGATCAATAATTGCACTATTTTCCCTTCTTTTGAGAAAATACAAGTCTCATAATGTTCTTGATTGTTTTTTGTTCTTCGCCAGAAGACGAACGCGATCATCACTATCAACTGGTAAATATTCAACGATATGAAGCGAAAAATCTGGATCCACTAACTCTATTTTTTTGAATTTTCTTAACTCATCCTTTGATCGAATGTCAACTTGTCCATCTCGCACTTGGAATCATACAACGATGACATGTTTCTTCACTTCGTCAAGATCTCTATAAAATTTTGAAATTGACCGATCAAGATCAATCGATTATTATTTCTATCGGATGCTTACCAAAACGACGATCGAAACATTTCTTTCAAGTCTCACAGTTACCCCTCTTGCAAAAAGAATGTAAAGCAATTAGATATCAGCCGAAATTTTCTTAGGCCTGATAAGCGTCTTCTTTACTTATCAGACATCAACTCATGATGGATAAACTCTTGAGATAAACAACAGTATTTACGGTAGGATGTAAAATGGCGCTACCTACCACGTCTTTTTCTCGATTTTTTCAACATTTTTACCATTCGATATTTTTTCTTTCAGCGTTTTTACATCCAACCATTTTTCGTTTTTTATCGGTGTTAAAAGACTTTTGAATATTTAGCCTATATAGTCTATTCGGTTGTAAATATTTCTTATATACTTTAGATTTATTTACCTCTGCAGTCTTTTCTACGTCATAAACCATTTTCAGCATCAAGATGGAATAAACTTCTAGCGGGAGAGTTTGTAGTCTTCAACGACAAACATGCTTGAATCATTTGAACAAAAATATCTGTAAGAACAAAAATTCAGAGTTCTTTCATGTCTCTCGAAGAAGACTATCAGTTTTATCTGCATTCTACTGAAAAGAGGCATACTAATTTCTTGACTAATGATTGATGATATGTATATCACTCTGTGTAGTCGAGACTCGATGAAGTGTGATATTTCATATAGGTAAATGAATACATTAGTAGAGAAATATTTTGTATTATTTTTGTCGCTTAGTAAAATTAGATGATGAGTTTTAGTTGAAATATCCATGATTGTTGTGTAAGACTCTTAGATATATTTAAGATAATATCATAGATTTTCCAACACAACAATTCTTTGATTTAGATATATAAATGTGAGGATAGCAAAGATCATGTGCAGTATTATCGAAGTTATTCTTCGATCGATAATCATATTTATTCTATTATTCTTTCTATCCTACTTTGTTTCGATTAAAATTATTTATCACAATGATCAATGTCAATATATTGTGAATAGTAGCATGTTTTCTGGTATGAAGAAAAATCTCCGATCATCAAATATCGAAATGATTGATTTACGTTTAACATTAAATCATTTTACTGTTCTCGGAACACATAATAGTTATCATTTAGAAAATCTTTTCTTTCGTTATGAACATGCAAATCTTGAAGTTCAACTGAGAAATGGTGTTCGACAAATTCAATTGGATGTTGTTTATCATTTACAATTATTCGATGATCGAACTAATTGTTATTGTTTGATGAGAATTTATCAATGGACTTAACAACATCCAGAACATTATCCAATTTTTCTATTTATGGGAGTGAAACAAATATTTTATGAAGATCTATTGACAGGATTATCTGGTGGTGTGAAATGCCATCATCTTGAATCTATCATCAAATAAATCTTACAAATATTTTCCATTGATTCATTTCTATCACCAAAATAAATACAAGGAAATCAAAAGTCGATTAAATTAGCATTGAAAAAACCAAGACACAATCAATTAAATGGAAATTATACATATGACAATTATGGTTGCCCACCCGTGTATCTCTCTCGAGGAAAGTTCGTAACAGTTTTCAGTAATGATGAAGACAATATTATTGAATTCATTTCTACATATCAAAAATTTTTCAACTTCTTTTTCATTCTTCAAACAAATCCTGAAGTAGCGTATGCATCGTTTATCGTTATTCCAAATCCATTGACAGATGAACAACTTATGATTCAATCTGTAAACAATGATCAAATAACTCGTGCTTTACTTTGATATAATGATAAACAACTAATCGAAAATTATCGACAAGTGAAACAGTATGGTATTCATATTATCAGTACAGATGCAGTTCGATGTAATAATACACTCTAAAAAAAAATCCGTTCTCTGGGAAACTGAGACCATCTCGGAAACCTTTTTTGGTTTACGAAAAGGTTTCGGGGCTAGTATCGGGTTTCCCGAAATACTTTTACGGTTTCTGAGGTCTCGAATATCGAAAAGTTTCCGAGTTCCAAAAATTTAAATAGGTATCGTAGGATACCGAAATCAATTTTGCTACTTTTGAGAATTTGTTGTTGCGTTCTAGAATTCTGTAACCTATAGAATTATTTTCTGGAAGCGACTATATAAACTATACACTCTTTCAACGAAAAAACTCGGTATCTAAAGTTCAATTTTAGATCATGATTTTGTTCATGTTTCAGAGGCTGTTGCCACATCGAAAGAATGAAAACTTACATTTCTTATACTTTACTAAAGATGTGAAATCCTGTGATGTGCAATCATTTTTCCTATTCTAGCACTGTTTTTGCTCTTCAATTGATAATGCATCAACAATACACTCCTTATCTAATTTGTGTTTAGAAGATTTACGAGAGAAATTTTTATCTATATGCTTTTTTAAAAGTCTTTAATATTTCTACTCAAACATATTGCTTCTTTCCGATGCGTTTTACGAAACAAAAGATATAACTAACTTTTCATTATTTTGTACTGTTAAGCATAAAAAAAAATCCAAAAGTTTCTGCGATTACGGTATTGTTCAAATTACATTTGTTTTTTAAATATACGAGAGCGATTTAGATAAAAGTTTAGAAGCGAAATTTCAAATTGACAGCACCAAGAAAAAGATAATCCTTGCCTATATTTCATCTGAACAAAATTCTTTTCTTTAGTTGGAAAGCGATGAATAAATTATCCTTCTCTAGCAGTTTCTTCTTTTCATCCATATTTGTCGATGTATATTTATATAACAAAATTGAAATGAAAGAAAAAATGAAAATAATACATCGAGTTTTCTGAGTAAGTCATTTGAGCAGCGAACGCTGGAACAGTTATGGAATGAAATAAATTATTGTCGACAACGCTTTAATAAACAACATACAACTGCAGAAGTTATGGAAGAACTTTTTGTTTATTCAAATGCGTCAATGATAATAAGAAATTCTGAAATTTTTCTTATGGTTCTATTATTTAGGTTATTGGCAGCTGTCATAACATTAATCAATGTCAATATAAATGGCTATACATTAAAACAACTTGGTGAGATGGAATAAAACCAAATTCAATAATCATTATTTAATTTACGGTAAGAAATCAATTTTTTTTGAAGAAAAAAACTTATCCTCTGTTTCATATCCAAATGGACAATCAAATGGCTTGATGATATGGAATGGAATCAAAGTCAATAATTAATTTCATATCCAAGGTAAAGAATTATTGTTTCAAGAAAAAAATATTTTTCTCTGCTTCATATTTCATACCCCAATAGGCAATCGGATAGCCTAGTCATATGGGATGAAATTAAATTCAACATTCAATCTCAAACCCAAGGTAAGAAATAATTTTCTGAAGAAAAAAATCCTTTTCTCTGTTTCATATCCAATTAGACAATCAAATGGCTTGGTCATATGGAATAAAATCAAAGTCAATCTTCAATCTTATTCCAAGGCAAGAAATTACGTTTTCAAGAAAAAAATTTCTCTTTCTGTTTTATATCAAAATGAACAACTACATGGCTTGGTGACGTCGAATAAAATCAAAAGCTAATAATTATTATTCAATACAAAGTAAGAAATCATTCTCTGAACAAAAAATATCTTTCTCCCTTTTTCATAGGTTAATATTTAGTGGAAATCGCTTTGTAATTAACAATGGAATATAATTATGTAGTGTGTTTTATTGTATCAAGATGGCAAAATAGTTCTCGGGAAGATAGTCTTTATGAATTGTTTGCTGATCGGACTCCCTTATACAGCCGGTTAGGAGTGGTCTTCCAGAAGGTATTTATGCTGCGTCCGGATGTGATTTTCGTGTTTGTGTATGAGTAAGTATTTTAGGAATAGATGCAAAATCGTGTAGGATATAGTACTATTTGAATAGTATAAGGCGTAGTGGCCTCCATCAGAATGTTAGTTATGATGTATGGCTTTCTTTGCATTATAGAGGGTTTTTAACCTGGGTATTCTCAGAAACTGTGCATGGGTTTCCGAAGTTGAAAAATGACCGTTCAAATAATGATTGAATTTGGGGTTTCCAAAATCTCGGAAACCCAAAATAGGTTTCCAAAAATACGGATTTTTTTAAGAGTGTACAGAGTTATGTCGAAGTATAGCAC
The DNA here is from genome assembly GCA_022393335.1 of Macrotrachela quadricornifera. NCBI lineage: Eukaryota > Metazoa > Rotifera > Eurotatoria > Philodinida > Philodinidae > Macrotrachela > Macrotrachela quadricornifera. The sequence goes on from JAJEKB010017736.1 coordinate 47,006, forward strand.
ATGATTTTCAAAGTTCTTTACCAGTTTTATATAATCGAACAATAATTGTTGTATGAAATATTTGTTTTTCTTAGAAAATATTTGCTTTTCGACAAAACTTTATCGTGAAGATTACAGTACCTGATATATTCGCAGAAAACATAGTATGTATAATATTTCCACCAACTCAGATCTCAATATGACATTCGAACAAGGATGTGGGTATATCGGATCTTCTTTTGCATTTGTAAGAGCGTAGAATCAGCAAACATCCCACAAAAGATGGTGTGCACAAGAAACACGATGGCTAAAGATTTTTCACTAGTAACAATTGAATCCCTTTCTCCCCATTGTTTTTCGTAGTAGCAGGGGCTAAAAATTTGGCAGAACGTCGAATTTATTAGTGAAAGTTGAAGAAACCCCTCTCTTTCTATCCGAAGTCTTCAATTTTTCCATTTTCAATTTCACATATGATTCTATGCGCTCTCTATTTATTGAACATGATTTAAAAATTCAACTACAGCTTTAAAACTACGAAACGAAGAAATAAAACGTCTTATCAATATTACATGAGATTTTCAAAGTTTCTTTTTGTTTAAAAACCTTCGAATTTGTTTCCTTTTCTCAGATACGATACATGATATCGAGCTGAAACTTTTTCTACAAACAATACATAGTATTTTCGGTACCCACTCTTTTTTGTGTCGAAAAATAATGTATTGTTGGTGTGTGACGGGTCTTACAAAAGACGCTCCAGTCAAAGAATATGCATTTCTAAGTGCTCTCAGCATTTTGCTCTTTTTATGCAAATGGAATGAGATAAAAACGACAAAAGAACAGGTATCTCGAAAGATTCTCAGTATCTTTAAAAAAATGTCAACCCTATCGGGCGTAAGACAGCTGAGAAAACAGGACAAAGAAGGAGGTCCTTCTTGGCACTTGTGATCCTATTATATGTCTAAAGGAAACATTCTGCAAATTTGAGCCTTTGATAACTGTTACTATAGTCATGGACATCTATTTACTCTGTAAGTTCGAAAATATTCCGATGAGCTGTTTTCAAAAAGTGCCGGAAAGGCGGAGAGTCCATTTCAACCTATTACACCGACGTTTTACAAAAACTGGCAAATAACACATCGACTTTTTTCAACAAATGCAGGAATTTTCTACTAAACTATAAAATATTCCCAGAAAGTATCATCAAAGATGTCGTCAGAATCTCTGAGCGTTTCGGGAGTGGAAGCCCCTTCACATTCGCCCTAATCGGTGAGCCTGATATCGTCTTGCGGAGATCAGATTCAAAATAAACGTGTTTATTACGTACGACACGCCGACCAAATTTTTTACATACGATCTGTCGATTCAACCAATTATTGGGACACCTAGAATGGTCAAGCTCCCACGACTGAAGAAAATTTGATATGAAAACAATGCGTTTGTTTATCACACGTTCAAAAAAAACCGTGGCTCGTCTAGACTAACGGATGATCGACGCAGAGCATCAGATAATGAGAAAGATGGAAGAAGATTTGGCTTCACTATCGAGATTCTGAGTTACAATAAATAGTGCACGCTAATAGAGATTAGTATCCGAGAAATATTTTTATTTAATCTAGTAACGTTTTCTTTCTTTTCGTAATCTTTTACTAAAATGATCTTCTAAGTTAATGAATTGCGAATGGTCATATAATGAACCTAATACTAAAGGTAGCAAGGTATGCAATATAAACACCAGTATCATTTAAATGACTTAGAAAATCTCAATATCATTTGAAAGAAAAAAGTATCGCAATCTCCAAGAACAATGATATTAACAAATATATCTCGTTTAGTAAAACCGGAAATTGAGGAAGAAATCTTTTAGGAACAAAGCATAAAAAGTCGAATTGGTGTTTTTTTTCTCGACATAATGCATCCATCCTGTTGTTTTCAGTCTTGCTGAATTCGAAAGTTGCTTTATTCTGACCAAAATTCAGTGAAGTAAGCGATGTCATTTTCATTTATTTGACGTGAAATTCTTCTGTTCTCAATGAAAATAATTTAACAAAATTATTTTGAAGAATTCCAAGCTGTACAGTATGAAATATTTTTCATTTAATCTAATTCGTTGAACTCTTAATAGAATAACAAAATAACAATCATCTGAAACATACAATGAGTTTATCTCGAGAAATAATCTTGTTCTTTTAACATCAGAATTCATTTTGTACCACAGACATCCTAGATCAATCTTATTGTATATCATCCATTACCAACATTTTTTGAACCGTTATATAAATATATAAAAGTTTAGATATCTGACGATGTTTTCAAACATTGATTTAACTTTGATAAGAAATTTTATTTTCATATTTGTTTTACTGTTCTATTTTGTACCTTCAATTTTGAGTAAAGAATATGAAGAATATAAATTTATGCAGTGAGTATTTACCCGATATTAGGATATATATATATCTCACTTTAGAATGATTTCGTTCAATTTGTGTCAAATATTCCAAAAAGATTAGATTTTCAAATCAAAACCAAAACTTCCAATTCGGTTCTGGTTTTAGTTTCAGTCCATGTCTATCTTGACAATTAAAGAAAAAAAACATCTTCAATACATATTGATATTCGAATTGTTAATGATTATCGAAAATAAACTATGAACAGAATTCTGCTTTGCCGACAATGGTCTGATAGACAAGAACTGACAAATGAGTTAAACATTTCAAAAGTATTAATATTGGAATACACTTTCATTTCGGCAGACATTCAAGTTTATCGGTCATCGATAAAGATTAAATAAATATTTTCATTGCAAGTTCATTCGTTTGTATCGAATGACCTGTTGAACTTCTTCTCAAAGAGAAGAAAATGAAGGTATGTGACCTGTTGAACTTTATAGAAAGAGAGTGAATAATCCTTCATCGAAGCTGTGTGACCGAGTGAAGAAAAGAATACTTGTCTATTTTGTTTGTTTCGTCGCTATTAAGTGCATGTTTAGCTTCTAGCTGTAACATTTAATCGTAGTGTATTTTGAATGTTGTTTAGAAATTCAATGACTTTTTTCAACTGTATCCTCCATCTGGTTATTATCTTTGTTAGTGGCACTCATTTGATACCGTTCTTAGAGAAAATTAAGGAGATCCATACATTTCGATGGTCAACAGGTGTTGACCTGAATAACAGTATATGCGTCACAGCATGTACACCAGCAAGTTATCAAGGTAACTTGGTAGATATTATATTGTCGAGCACTTCTTCAAGTGAGTAGATCGTCTTGTTTTTTTCTAATTTGTAAATAGAGAAGCATGTTAACCTATTTAGAATTCCTTCATCTTAGTGCCTTTACAACGAAAGAACAAAAGCAAATGCTATGCCAAGGCAACAGTTCACTTTTTGTTCTTGTTGGTAATCCAGGTGTGATTTGGCACCTCGAGACTGGTCAATGTCTTCATACCAAGTCAGATACTGTGCGAGTGAGCACCGGCGATGATCTAACTGCTCCTTGTAAGATGTTCACATTTTCACTTTTTTCTTTCTATATCTGTAGAAAGACTTTTTAGTGCCAACAAATCAGACACTTATCGATAGTTAAATAAATGCATTTCATTGATAAAAAAAAAGACCGAGAGATAAATTTTGTATGTTTTGGATATTTTCAGTAAATACATTATCTAAATGACAAATGAGATATGACAGACGAAAAAATGTCTGACTTGCACATCTCTGGATTGAACATATTAATAGGAATATATACCACATAGTTAATTAGAATAATGATCAAAAATGTTTTGAAAATTTCTTTGCAAATTGTCAGAATCCCTATAGAAAAATGAACATTTTGAAGATTGAATATTTTGATTTGGTTTTTTGCGATGAATGTTTCAACACCAAATCTAACCGTATCCTATGCTTCGTGAGTGAGTCATCCTTACAATCAAAATCAAGTCTACAGCCAATTGACTCAATCCCTCCTGCAGGTGATCTTATATCAATATGTGTTTTGGAATTTTAAAAAAATAATCAATCTCATAACTTTATCAGCCATTCCACCGTATGTGAAGTTGTGATTTTCTTCCATGGTTGACAGTGAGATCTTACATAAACTTATTGTAATGATCTCTCTTTTCAGTTTTACTTATAAGTTCTTAACAAAAAAATTTAATGTTTCCACTCCTCGACATTTTCGGAAGAATATTCGTTTATGCAAAGTAAATAGTTAGAAGTTATATTTTCATTTAAAAGCTCACCGTTACCAATCCATCGAAACGTTATACCAAAGTATTGATAGTTTTCTATGATAGATTTTCTTGAAAGAAAAGAAGATTGTGCTATTTTAAGGCAAGAAATAGGTTCATTGATTATCGATATTGTTATTGAATTTTGTTCAATATAATAAAGATATGAAAATGTTATGTTATGGTTAAATATAAAATATTGATTATTTTTGTTTCTATTAGATGGCTATGTTACGTACAAAGCGTTAAGATCAAGCTACGAATGTGAAGATGACAATCCTGATTTGGCTCTTTTCAAATATGACAAAAACAAAGCTCAACGACTTTCGTACTTGACAGATGTTGATTTAAAGACGGGCAAGAGAGAAGAGTGGTGCATACGTAGTTACTATGCAAGTACACTTCAAGTGGCGCCCATGTGCAATACTGATATAGATTCTGTCAATTGGATACATGAAATTTTCTTTCACGAAATTTATCAAAATTATAATTGTCGTCTTTACAATTGTAGTGCAATGTAGTGTAGTTTAACAATATTAAATTGTTCTTCTTGTTTTTTGTTTTCGAGTAAAAGTATATCTAATATTCATCAAATTCTCTTATTGTATATATCTAAAGCATATTATTATCTTATTTTTTCTTACTGTTCTTCTAACCATAGTGATTGACTTAATAACGAGCTCTGATTCATATCATACCCAGTCAGACATGATTCTCGAAAACACGCACGTAAACGCGTGAACACGCATGTTACAGGTTGATTCAATGCACGTAAATGCAGGAAAAAACGTTCATGTACACGCAAGTTTAGTAAAAACATGACTCAAAAAGCAATGAAGTTCTATATCCGATCTATTGGCGTCTACATGCATGCGATATTTGTTTTGCGAGCATGAACACACGTGGAAAATTCGAAATATAATACTTACATATGGATTCGAACTTTGTATATCATATCGAGAATCGAACATTCTTACCATTCGACCACTTAATTGACATTCATAGATGTCAAAAACACCATGTCATTTTATTCACGTTGAAGTATTGCGTGTTCATGCAGGTCGAAAGTTCTTGCATGCATACGCACGAAAAACGATACTTAGTTCTATACTATTGAGCAAAATACTCATATGTAAAGCTGTTCAATAGACGAAAGAGAAGCTTTGAATTAATCGAAAATCGTTTGGTTTGTCTATAAATGTGTTTTTAACGGTTCAATAAATAATATAGTTCTTGACAATCAAAAAAAGATGTGCTCGATTTCTGTGTGAGTGCAGAATGTGAAGAACTGTTTCTTGTCAGATATTGCGTATGTAAAGGATTTTTCGAACGTATACTTTGTCTTACACCAACATGCCAAAATCGATAAGAATATGCCTTTACTGCATGTATGCGTATGTATTGCGAATAACCTGACATGTGAATGGCATTTCTTGCGTGTATTTGCAAAAACATCACTTGCGGGAAAATGCACGAACGAAATTCTGCATGTGTTAACATGTTCTACCTTACGTTGACACGTAAGTTTTAAGAAACTTTTATGTGAAACCGTATGTTCATGCGAAAATTCGAAGTGATTAGAAGTTTCTGCAAGCGCACGCAAGATTCTGGGAATTTCTTGCAAAAACATGCGTGTTTTCGAGATTGACGTTTGACTGGATAGTCATTACCGATTATGGGAATAAAGTTTGTCTTTCAGATATTGGTAATTGTAAGAGTTCTATATCATTATTGATTCCGTGGTCATTGTTAACAAAATTTCTATCACTAACTGTAATGTTATTACTGCATGTGAACTAGAACCAATATTACGAATGGCATATAATGTACATACACTGCGAATATATAAGAATAGGCGTATTTCATCCTCGGCGATAATGCGTATTTATGACAATCTTGAAAGTCGCGCAAGTGAACAAGTAAGAAATTCTATTTTAAAAACTAAATCTGATTAAGATTGATTTATCGGAAAGTTCTACTTTGATCGATATTTATCTTTTATTCTACGTACTCAGAAAAAAAAGGTGTTTTACGGAACTATTTTTGGTTCTGTAACACATGCAGAACTCTTTAAAGTTCTGCAAAGCATCACAAAAAACTAGTGAAGGTTCCGCTCAATAAAGCTGAACCATAAAAAGTTCCTCCTAAGTATTCCGAACTACAAGGGGTTCTGAGTTTTGATGCAAAACCCTACAACGTGGTTTCTCAGAAGGTGATGAACCTACTAGGTTCCGTCTTATAGATACGGAACTTCAAAAGGTTTCGCACATTATAGTTAAACCATACAAAGATTTGTATTAGACAATCTGAACTGAGCGAGTTTCTAATTACAAACACAGAATCATAAAAGGTTCTGTATGAAAATGCTAAACTATGGAAAGTGACTTATACGGTCCTAAATAAACAAAAAAGTTCTGTCCATAGCTACCGAACCTAGATAAGTTCTGGCTAATGATCTCGGAACTCCAAGAGGATCTGTTTATAGTTACGTTTAATTCACAGGGTTCTCCTAGATAATACTGAACCTTAAAAGGTTGTGTCCAGCAATGCTGAACTATATAAAAAATTTTATTGGATTATAATGAGTCGAAAGGTTCTGTCCGACAATGCTGAACTATGTAAAAAAATTTATCAAATTATAGTGAGTCGAAAAGGTTCTGTGTAATAATGCAGAACCTTGTAAGATTCTGTCTCTCAATATTAAAAGAGGAAAAGTTGCTTTCATTGTGCTAACAAACTGAAAAGATTCTGTTCGAGCATACGAACAATTACATTTTTTCTAAAATGGTTTAGACTAAATTTGACAGAACTATTTTTTCAGATATAGTTCTGACTGTGTTTGACAGAACCATTTTTTTCTATCAAATTGTTATTCATACTCATAGCATGTTTATCCTGACATACTTATTAGAAAATGAAACAACGAAAAAGTTTATCAAGTATCATATTTATCCCATATTAATAGTAAGTTAGATAGTACACAACAACGACAAATCTTTTTCTTCTATTATGTAAGTTCATCTTGACGTAATATCCGTGATGAGTGATGTATCGAAAATGAAAAAAATATTTTCCTTTCAAATTCACTTCATATCGATCGCGTCCAAATGGTACCCTATATATTTTAAAACAACAAAACTAATATCTTTTTTTTATATTTAGATTCATCGTCATGTGATTTCAATAGTAAGTTATGTATCTTAAAATAAACAAAACGAATAACTTTATTCTATATTTAGATTTATCCTTATTTAATTCCAATAGTAAGTTATGTATTTAAAAAAAACAAACTAATATCTTCGTTTTTATTTTAGATTGATCTTCATCTAATTTCATAAGTAAGTTATATATTTTAAATAAATAAAGAAAAATAATATCTTCTTTTTTTATTTTAGATTCATCTTCATCTAATTTTAATAGTAAGTTATTTATGTTAAATAAAGAAAAATAATATCTTTCTTTTATTTTAGATTCATCGTCATCTAATTTTAATGGTGAGTTACATATTTGAAACAAATAAAAATAATAACTTTTTTTTAAATTTAGATTTATCCTCAGCTGATTTCATGAGTAAGTTATGTATTTTATTTTAAATAAAACTTATCTTTTTATTTTAGATTCATATTCATGTGATTTCATGGGTAAGTTATGTATTTTCAATAAACAAAACCAATATGTTCTTTTATGCTTAGATTGATTCTCATCTAACTTCAATAGTAAGTTGTATATTTTAAATATATAAAACTAATATATTCTTTCTGTATTTAGATTGATCTTCATGCGATTTCAGTAGTAAGTTATGTATTTCAAATAAACAAAACTAATATCTTTTTTTTATTTTAGATTTATCCTTAGCCAATTACATGAGTAAGTTATGTATTTTAAATAAATAAAAGTAATATCTTCTTTTTATATTTAGATTTATCCTCATCTAATTTCAATGGTAAATTATGCACTTGAAGTTTCACGATCACTATGGTCGTTCTGACAGCTGGTTCTCATTTGAAACATGGTCATCATTTGGATAGGTACGTATGCTCATAATAAGACAATATAGTTTGCAGTGATTCAGCAGATTCTGCAATGCAGAACCTGTTGCTGCATTCGAAGATGGTTTTTAAAAGGAAACCATCGAATTATGGTGTTTTCCGTGTGAAACGGAACCTCTTCTGAAAAGGGGTTGATGAGTGGTTTCATCCGGTTTTTGACTGAACTTTTTTCTAGACCGAACCATTTTGTGATGAGGACGGATGTATGATTCAGTTAGTTTTTCACAAAACCCACTTTGAGCCAGAACCCTTCTGAGGGGTTCTGAATTGTACTCGCGGGCCGAACCCCTAAAAGGTTCTGCAAAACTCCTTTTTTTCTGAGAACAATACAAAAGAGGCACACGTTCACTTTTCTGCTGATTTCAACACGGTTAGTATATTCAAAATGAACAGACATCTAACTATTGGTGAACGGTGGCGGGTGATTTCATTAAGACTTGATCAAGGCCTCGGTTTTCGTGATACAGCACATCATGTCAATTGTACACATCAAATAGTTCACAATATTTTACAGTTATTTCACGAAACTAATGATATAGTAGAACGTGAAGGACGTGGTGGTGGCAATTCGTTGAACGATGATGATATTCATATTCTAAGATATTTATTCTACCGATATACAAATGACACGTCATCTCAATTAAACAATCGATTTTATCGACAAACTGGATGTATTATTACTAGTCGAACGATTCGGAATTATCGGAGGCTATTGGGTTTTCATCCCGTTCACGCCAGAATTCAGCCCTCATTAAATCAAAGACATGCAGATGATCGATTAGCGTTTTGTCAAAAGCATATTCACGATGATTGAGGTCAAATTATTTTTGCTGATGAAAAAATCTTCGAGGTTGATGCTTCAGGAATTGTTTATTGAATTCCTTACGGCCGACCACGTCCAACTACGTTTCGTAGTCAAATACGATACCAAGTGGCAGTTTTTGGTGCCCTTTGGTTTAACAGTGAATCAAATTTAGTATTTATTCCAGGACGAACCAATACTTCCGCCTTCATCAAATATTTAAAAGATGGACTTCGTTCACATCGACGCGTAATAAGAAATTATTATTTCATACATGACCGCATAACGTGGGCACATACGATTACAGCTCACTATACATACATGACAAACAAAAATATACAACGTGATAGCTGATATGATGAGCTACAAGAACAATTAGTTCTATCTCGAAAATTGATCAGTAGAGAGGTGACAATGCGAATGAAAACTTCGAAAAAAATACGTTTTTTCAAAACGGTCACGCGGAAAAATTTTTCATTTTTTGTGGTATTGTATTCTCAGGAGAAACAGTTATACTGTGATGAGATATCTGTCTTGTAGAGAATTTTCAAGGCTATCAGAATATCTACTCACTTTTTCTAAAACTCCGTATCTGGCCAAAAATTTATTGAAAATACTGAATGTGAAAGCAGGGTTGCCAACTCCGAAGATGTCAAATGGGGTACATTCGTGAGGTACGTTATATTTTCAAAAATCAAAGATGTGCCAATGAAAAATTGGTTGAAAAAAATGCATTTTCTTAGAAATGAGAGAATGTATTTTATCTTCTCTGTACATAACACGTTCCATCGATAATATTGTGCGTTTCTGATCGGTACTGACTTGCTGTTTCGTTTTTTCCTTTTATGTCGCCGAGTGAGCTAATGAGTTCATCGTTGTTTATTTAGTCAAGTTACAATCTATAGTAGTTCCTCAGTCTTTCGAACGCAAACAAGGATGAATAAACGAAGTAGTTCAAAAGTAGAGTAGTAGTAATACGTTGAAGGAGAAAATCTGATTTGTGATTTTTAAATTTTAGGCAGAATTTTTTGAGTTTCAGTACATTTCGCTAGACCACAAAAGAAGTACTTACAAAACGAATATTATCTAAACATTTTATTCTAAAGCATCTCCCGCAGTGTTATTACAATGAACATCAATAGCATCAAATTGAGCATGTTCTCAATATTATTGATCAAGATATTTTTCGAGCTATTTTGTGATTTCTCGATGGGGATGCGATATTCAAATTAGTTTTGAAATACACTGATCAAAATTTTATTTTCTTGGGAACTCAGAAGGTTTTCGGATGTAGATAGTATTTTTCGCGTTAATTCCTCCTTTGTCGAAAGGGATACGGTCATCCGACTAAGTTTAAGTACTTTCAAGCATCTGACAAGCTATAATTCAGAAAATAGTTTTCGATTTTTTCAATTAACGTATAGTTTCCGTGATGCAGTTTGAATAGATTATAATTACCTTTCATGATCGGCGTGCAATTTTTAAGATAGTTTTGGTTCAGACAAATAGAGAACCTGCGTAAAAAACCCTATCTTTCGAACGCTATTTAGATTAGATAACTTGAAACTCATGTTGAAAATCCTACTTCAATCATCTAAGCAGACTACTGATCAGGAGGAGCTGGTGAGTCAGTCCCTCCAAAAATTTGAAAATATGTCTCACTTTCTGCTAAAACTTTTAAAACTTTCTGTTAAAAGTTTTGAAATTTCCTGATAAACAAGCACAAAAAAAGGAATTTTGGGCTGTTTTCCTTGATTTTCTGACGGAAAATCTGATCAAAACATTTTCTGTCAGTGAAACCTCGTAGAAAATGCATGGTCTCAGTGTTTTCTACTTGATATGTACCAGAAAGCCATATGATAGCACTTTCTGCCAAATTTTAGCCGCTTCCACTTTTAAAAATAATCCAGAATCATGCATCTAAGTCAAAAACCGTAACACAGGCGACAGCTTTATAAAACAATCTAAAGCACCATTCTCGGTTGGAAAGACAGCGGAATCCTCGTGAAAGCCACATATCATTCAAATAAGCCAAAAAATAATGTTAAAAGGATATCTCGATTGAGAAATGTCCACTCGCAGAAATTTAAGTGATTCTTGATTGCTTTGTGACTTTCATTATTTCGGGAATGACGCTAGACTTCTCTTTTACGATAATTTCTAAATTTGATATTCATAGCTGCCCAGATTTTAGAATAATTTTGTGAATTGAAATCGGCTTTTTGCTTTTCTCAGCTTCTAGCATAAAATTTATCTGGCTTTAATGTAAAATTGAGAGGTTAAAAGAAGAGGAAACATAAGTCTATACAGAAGCAACGGTTACTCACACTTACTGATCTTGAGTCAGTACTTATAATTTACACTTCGTGTCTCTACAAAAACGACACTATTTAAAGAGAAAATCTCCTTCATTTTACTCAAAGATGATCTATTTGTAGTGTTAAAGCAAAAATCCTAAATGGAGTACAAAATACGTACCCCAGGGGTACAGATTTTTGTGGGGTACAACCGGTCGAAATGGGGTACAGTTGGCAACCCTGTGTGAAAGCAATGTGAAAATAAAAAATTTGGGAATTTCACATTGCATGCGTCTTCATTCCACTTGATTATTTCTTCACCATACGAAAGCTAGATATGATCAAAAGGTTTATCATGATAGAGCTGCAATAGGACTATCGAATGGTATAATTAGTTTTACAATAAGTCGTTTCTGTATGGAAATAGAGGTTTCACAAAGTGGCTAACTTTTGCTTTCCATGGGTATATATCTATACGTATATATATTTATATGTATATCTACATGTATGGCTTACCTTATCAGTCGTCATCGTCCAATTGTGTATCAAGATGACAGAATTTCTCTATACGCGCGTAAGTATATCTTATACAATAAAATATTCTTTCACTTTTTAATCTTTATTTTCAAATAGGAAAAAAAACCAAACACTTAATTACAATTTATTTTCTTCAATTTCAACGTTTTTCTTATATGTCTGAAGATCAGGGTGATTTTCAGGTAATGAATGTTGTCCAATATCCAGAGCACGTTCAAAATATGAAAGTGCTTTTGAATATTCGCCCATGTTGTCACACACTCTTCCCATATTATTGTAAGAAGTAGCCAAATGATGATGATTTTGCGGAAGAGCTTTTTGGTAGATTTCAAGTGTTTTTTCATAATATGAAAGTGCTTTTGAATACTCGCCCATGTTATCATACACTCTTCCTATATTATTGTAAGAAGTAGCCAAATGAGGATGATTTTGAGGAAGAATTTTTTGTCGAACTTCAAGTGCTTTTTCATGAGATGAAAGTGCTTTTAAATAGTCGCCCATGTTATAATACACTTGTCCTATATTATTGTAAGAAATAGCCAAATGAGGATGATTTTGCAGAAGAAGTTTTTGGTAGATTTCAAGTGCTTTTTCATAATATGAAAGTGCCTTTGAATATTCGCTGATGTTGTTATACACCAAACCAATATTATTGTAAGAAATAGCCAAATGAGGATGATTTTGAGTAAGAATTTTTTGTCGAATTTCAAGTGCTTTTTCATGAGATAAAAATGCCTTTGAATATTCGCTGATGTTGTTATACACCAAACCAATATTATTGTAAGATATAGCGAAATCGGGATGATTTTGAGGAAGAGTTTTTTGCCGAATTTCAAGTGCTTTTTCATGAGATGAAAATGCTTTTGAATATTCGCCCATGTTGTAATACACCAAACCAATATTATTGTAAGAAGTAGCCAAACTCGGATGATTTGGAGGAAGAGTTTTTTGGTAGATTTCAAGTGCTTTTTCATGAGATGAAAGTGCTTTCGAATACGCGCCCATGTGGTCATATACCAAACCAATATGATTGTAAGAAGCAGCCAAACTCGGATGATTTTGAGGAAGAGTTTTTTGTTGAATTTCAAGTGTTTTTTTATAATATGAAAGTGCTTTTGAATACTCGCCCATGTTTTTGTAAACTGAGCCGATATTACCGTAAGAAGCAGCTAAATCAAAGTGAATAGGAGAGAGAATTTTCTCATTGAGTTCAATTGATTTTTCATAATATGTAATTGCTTGTGTATATTCTCCTCGGGCATCTTTGATCTTTCCAAGCATGTTATAAATCAAGGATGTGTCACGTGCATTAGGTTTCTGATTAAACATGATTTCACACACTTGTTGAGCCTTGTCATATTGCCCAACTTTAATTAGTAATTCACCCATTCGATACCATCCTTTGGCATTTTGATATGTCTCTTTTCGTATGTGCTCAGTTAAAGCATGTAAATCTGGATCATTATCACTTGTTAGTGTTAAATGCACTTGCCATAGACGATTATTATTACTGTCGATTCGTTGGATGTGTGCAATTCGAAAAATCGAATGCATAGAGAAGAGAATTTCTTCTTCACCTTTGAAATAAGTTACATCGCGGACATTAGCGAAACAGGTTGAAGGTATATTTGAATCAATAGTTATTTCAAATAGAACTCCTATCAGATCAGGATTATCTGCATTACTTTCAGCGAAAGCAAGAGACACTTCTCGATCCATACTAGTCGATAAGAAATTATTAAATGATAGTAGACCACCTTTTGTTTTGACCAATTGATCAAAGTCTTTCTGAGACAAACCTTGACCACGATATACAGTAAATGTATTTGAATGAGTATGCCCAGCATATTGTTCGAAATGAAGTTGTTCGATGTGTTTAAGAAGATCTCGAACAAAAAATCCCATAGTAACGATAAGATCCAGTTCCATCGTTCTTAAGGCACGATTAAGCATTGAATATAGGAAACATTGATACGTATACCACCAGATCGGAGCATGTTCGTGATATTCTTTTTCGAGTTTGTAGACGTTTTTTAATTCACTCTTGTTACCAGCGAATAATTCTTGACAACATTTAAGAAATTCTTGAATATGCTGTTCCTTAAAATCGATTGTTAGCAGAATTTCCTTAAGTATCTGAGTATACATAAAGGATTGGTCGAGTTGGTTGAGATTTTTGTTGGTTGCATCACTACTCATAGCTACGAAGCTCATCGAAATAGTGTTCTGGTCGCATTCTTGAGCGGCCTGTTTCAGTTCTTCACAGATTGGTTTAATATCTGTGAAGACCCCTTTTACTTTAGGCCATTCTTTCGTACATTGTTCATAGTGTACTTTGTTGCCATAAAATATATATACGGCACTGACCTGTGACATATCACCTACAGCGGATGCTGTAGTTTGTCCAAATTCACCTGAAGAGATTATGGAGATTGTCTCTTCGTGAATATTGCTGATAAAATCGATACATTCATCAAAATCGGTGAATGTATGTACCGTGTTAACAACTTCTCGTAATTTGGAAATTGTATTAATACAATCGTTATTTTCGATTTCATCGATAGTGCTGTCGAGCCAAATTAATAAGAAATTTTGAACGATACGATGTATTGCGCGTCGTAGCTGTTTTGCATTTGCATAAACATTTGTAAAACGACTGGATGTTTCTTCAATCTTCTCGCTATTAATGGCATCTGCTACTATTTGTTTCGATTTGTCCATATTGTTAATTGAAGCAAAATGTTAGTTGAGACTGTATGCATCGTCGAGTTGAGTTAGTTAAAAAAAAGCAAATTATAACTACAATAATAATATTTACTTTCTTCGTCAGATTTTTTCGTTTGTTGTTGCCTATCAAAATACTTCATTAGAATACCGAATACGTTGTTATCAAAGGACGGGGGCGTATAAGAAGTTGAATCGGCCCATGTTTAAATTCATCAAAGATATATACGAAACGATGCAGAATGACACAGCGAATCTTTCTATCTCATTTTCAGTTCATTTCGAAGGTCAATCAGTGGTCCCCATTGGACTATTCAAACTCGATTTTTACTCAATTTTCACTGCAGAGCGATATCGAATT
>JAJEKB010017737.1:0-14742 GCA_022393335.1 Macrotrachela quadricornifera
AAACAGCCTATGAATGAAAGGAATCGGCGTTGGGCACCTCGGGCGGTTCCCTCGTAAGTGAATCGAATGAACTAATTCAATGAATGATTTCACACTCTATATATATACGATTATATCTAATATTTAAGTACATATGGCATCACAAAGTATTGTATGAGAGAGGAAAGAAAACGTGCGAAATTCAGAAATATACTCGAACTCTGGACAAAAAATATTCACTGTATTATATACTTTATCTAAAATACTGTTAAAATTATAGACGAAATATTTTACTACGTATGTATTCATGCAATAAATGTTTTGATATAAAATATTTTATAAAAATTTGAACACTGTTCTACGAACTTTTGGTCAGCCCTAGGAAAATTAGTTTAAATAATGTAGATAGTAAGTCCATTTAAATGTATCAGAATCAATAGTAATAGAAGAAACATAGGAAGGACACCTTTCGATGTAAGGGTGAGAAAGACAACCCTAGTCCATTCTCCCTTGTTAAATTCCTAGAGATTTCAGAGGAAGTTTCCGGGGAATCCCCAAGGATTTTTTAAGGAGTAAGTTAAAAAGTGAAGAATAAGTCATTATCAACCAATACATGACATATTTCAGTGACATTGATCTATCTGTCAAAATTTCTAGTAAGCTTTGCCTAACTGCTGAATCACGTTTCTGTCTATATCTAACTATTTAACTACTATCTATTCAGAAAGTGTGAGTACGGCTTAGTAAAATATATTGAACTATTTTAAGATAAAACAAAACTTCTACTCTTTCTTTGATTTTTCTTGTTTTTTTCATATCGGCCAGATGTTTCTAGAATCAACTATACAAATTATCTAAACGGCTGTATTTTCGTATAAATTTAAAACATTTATGCACTTTAAAGAATCAAATCGTACAAAGAAAAACTCTCTAGGGAGTCCTCATGCGGGAACTGTCAGGAGATCAGCTTGGTGACTCCCTGAGGAGTCCTCAGAGACTCTAAGAGGGAATTTCGACTAGGGAAGTGTCCGTCGAGAAATATTTTGAGAAGTCTGCCAGGAAAAACTCATATAACTGGTGAGCAAAGAATGTGCAATATTATCATATTGCACATTGTTCACTACTACTTGAAACAGATAAAATGAATATTGTTGAGAATGAGAATGAAAGTAAGAGAGAAAACATTTTTGAGTGGCCTCACCTATCCGTTCGGTAGAATGCTGTTCGAAATTATATGAAATAAAACTTCAAGGAATCTACTAATTTGAGGGTGAGGGTAAGATTTAAATATTTTTTATCTAGATTTCAATAAAACAATGGATATGAAAAGAATAAAACCACTACAGAACAATAAATATCCATTGCTAATATATTTCTATATTTTTTGTATGATTATTTCAATACGTGATATTGAACAATGTTATATATATGTCTTTAGAGAATTTTAGACTATTTTCATCAAGAAAAAGTTTCCCTTCAATTTATTCTTTCTTTGTATTTGAGAAATAATTGATATTGACATCAGTAAAACAGATGATAATAATACTTTTCTTTACAGTAACTGAGAATTCTCTCTATTCTTCTCTATCGCACCAAACGAGGTGAAAAATATCATCATAGAAGGTTTTCTCTTCTGTACTTCCACTCTTTTCTCAGAATTCAAACAAAATGAAAGATTCCTTTTGATGATGGTATGTTTTCTCTTTCTTTTAGTACCACTTCGTGGCAGTTTGAGAGATATTCCTACAAATGCCAAATGGAATCAAAATGGACACACAGTATCAGGACAAAATCCAATACGCTCTGGCCCACAAGGTTTATATGTGGATGATGAACAAACAATTTATGTTGCTGATGAAGGGAATCACCGTATTGTGGCATGGAAATCTGGTGAGATAAATGGACAAGTATTGGCTGGTGGAAATGGACAAGGAAATGGTGCTCATCAATTGAATAGTCCAAGGGATGTTATTGTGGATAAAGAAAGAGATAGTCTTATCATTTGTGATATCTGGAATGGAAGAGTAGTTAGATGGCCTCGTCAAAATGGAACAAGTGGAGAAATAATTATCTCAAATATCTCTTGTTACGGTTTAACAATGGATGAAAATAGATTTCTCTATGTTACTGATATTGACAAGCATGAAGTAAGACGATATCGAATGGATGGAACACAAGGAATAGTAGTAGCAGGCGGAAATGAAAGAGGAGATCGTCTCAATCAGCTCAATTGGCCCACTTCCATATTTGTCGATCGAGAACATTCAATATTTGTGTCTGATCGGGATAATGACCGTGTGATGAAATGGATAGTAGGTGCAAAAGAAGGTATTGTTGTTGCTGGTGGACAAGGACGAGGAAGTAGTCTGACACAATTGAGTTTACCTTATGGAGTCCTAGTTGATCAATTAGGTACTGTTTATGTAGCTGATGCAGAAAATCATCGAATTGTACGTTGGCCTAAAGGTGCCCAACAAGGTAATGTTATTGTTGGTGGAAATGGTACAGGAGCACAAGCAAATCAACTCAATTGGCCTGTGGGATTGTCATTTGATCGCCAAGGCAATCTCTATGTTGCCGATTATTATAACAAACGAGTACAACGATTTGCAATTGAAATGCCATGAATTTAATGGTACTAATTGAGAAATAAACTTTATTTATTTCAGCTATTGATTATTTTTTTGTTTGCTCTATGATTTTATTTGAGAGAAATAAAAAGGAAGAAAAATGAATTAAAATGTATATATTCGCGCGCCCGCGCGACCAGAGAGACCCTGGTTGTGGGAGGCGCAAAGGCCAACAACAAGACAATGTACGTACACACGTACGTACATAGAGGTCTTTCTGGTGTCTGGGTCCCACACATGAGGATCTCTCTGGGTCGAATTAATGCAGACTGCATGCATTAATTCGATGCTAAAAGAAAATTAGTATAAGAAAGGGACAGCACTCACCCTCACACCCCTGGGAAAAAAATTTGGGTGGAAATAAATATACTACTCTTTCTGTTCCAATGTAACCAGGAGCGTATCCAGGAATTTTCGAACAATGGGCAAAAGCGGCTTGAGGCGCAAAAATTCAATGGGCAAGGCTTGGGCAAAGGGTCTTTTTTAAAGCATTGTGCTGGGAAAAAACGATCTTCAAAAATTTTGAATGGGCAATTGCCCATTTGCCCCCCCCCCCTTGGCTACGCCCTTGAATGTAACAGTAGTATATTTATTTCCAAAAAAGATATGTAAATGCTTAAATTTAGGGTTTTTTCATTCAATTGAATAATTTTCTTTCATGTTCATCTTGTTATTGATTATCAATTAAATGACTGTTACATTTGGAACAGAAAGAGTCATTTAGCTGATAATCAATAACAAGTTAAACATGAAAGAAAATTGCTCATTTGAAGAAAAACAAAAAAATAATTTTAAGATTCCTATCTATCCCTAACTAACTTATTAATAAGAGACGTACTTAATTTATTATGATGAATCATAAATGTCACTGTATTATATATGATATTTTGACAATGATCATTTATCAACAAAGCGGCTGACTTTGTCGGTCATGTTCGTCTTTAATTTCATTCATATGTCTTATATGTGAAACAATGAATGAAAGAAAAATAAATGAAAATAGCGCATATGTACTCATATGCTTAATTATTTCATTTTGACGTCTGTATTGTATGATTTATACATATAAGAATAATATTCTATAAAAAAATAACGAAATGTTATCAATGAAGTGATTTATGAGTATTGAATGAATCAGTCATTTTGTCATATTTGAAGAAATAGTGGAAATATTTTATTATTTTATTTAATCTCGAAATTTCGACGTTTCGAACCACTAAGTGTTGATTACTAAGAATTACAACTAAGCACTGTATATGAATAACGAGTACCACCTAATCTTAATAACATCATTGAAGTTCATACATCACGAGAAAATAATACAAAATAATTATTATGAAGAGCATGAAAATTGTAAATTTTGAACTATAAGTAGCTTGGTTGTGATTCTTTATCATGAACATTAAGTAGTTTGAAACGTCGAAATTTCAAAATTAAATAAAAATAATAAATTTTCTCCACTATTGTCTTCAAATATTACAATATAAATGCTCTTTATAATTATTTCAGTCATTTTGTATTACAATTGATTGAAAATAAATATATGCGACATATTATGAATATTAATTATTTTAAAAAACATTTATATATCAACATAGAAAAATAAATATTTTTACTATTTAAATAGGCATTTTATTAGAATTAAAAATATTAAATTATATAGAATGAAGTAGTTTCAGAAATAAATCGACAATACTCATTTTATAAACAAGTAACGCGTCGGCCCATCGGGCCTCGCTTATCTCAATCCTGAAAGGCAACAAAATATAGCACAGCAATAAGTTACCGCTACTCAGAAAAACCTCCCAAACCACAAAAATTATCCTGCTTTGACGAGAGAGGTAAAAGTCGAAAAGTCGGTTCGATCTTTCATATTTCAACTTTTCATTCGTATTTTGGATCTTCCGACTTAACAACTTAATAGCTTGTGATACCACTTTTCGGTTCTCCCGCATATATAGCGTATCATTCTTACATTGACATCAGTTGCTTCACCCTCGTCTTCAATTAAGAGATGACAGTTACGATTACTGAATAGTTACTTTACCGAGTAAAAGTAACTATTTTCAGCTACCACTATCAGGCAACTGGTAACGGATTCCAGTTACAAGTTACTTGGTAAAGTAACAGTAACCTGCTACTCCTATCTTCAATTACCTCACCCTCATTTTTACTCTTCCCTCTACATTACTCTTTCACTCTAAATCTACTTAATCACCCGCTCTAGCCTCTAACAAATCTCACAAATTCTCCTCACACGTCACCTTTATACATTTGCCATCGTTTCATGGTAATATTTCCCTCTACCTCACATTTTTATCTACAATCTATTCATTATCACTTTTCCAATGACTCGTACCCCTCGTGTTTATACTCCTCGTCCTTACCGTCACGACCTTTCGCCCATATTCATCGTATCCTACACATATCATTCTCGCTTTACCTCTTTGACAGCCTCACTCTTCCATTCTCGATATACTTATTCTCATCTTCCACTTCATCTGTATCGCTTCAACCCGCACCTGTCACTGTCACTCTTAGCTCATACTTCCCCTTTCGCCTCATCTCAGTCTTCTGCCTCAACATTTTTTATCCATCTACTTTACCCTCTTACTCAAAATTCATCCATTATCCTCGCCCTTCTTACCCATACCCCTTCAATTCAAACTCTTCGCCATCATCTTGCAGCTTCTCTATCTCATTCAATCTCACTGTGTCAACGTCGCTATAATTCTTCCCAATACCTTACCCTCTCATATTCAATCTACTTACCCCTACATTACCTCTCATTCATGCAGCTCTCCTCTCACCTATCTTCATCGCCCACATAGTCTCTTTTTCTCCTTCCGCCTCGCTCTTATCGCACTAATGTAATCCTTTTACTCCAATTCCTCCTACTGGCATCGTTCTGATCACTGGACCATTTAAACTCTATCCCCTTACAATTTCCGTCTGCATATTCGCCTCATATATACTTGGTCAACCTAACCTTCTGTCCTTTCATTACCTTACCCCTCTACAATCAACATGTCTATTATCCTCCTCCTTCTTATTCACACCGCTCCGGATCCCGCTTCTTACCATAGTTTCTACTTCCCTATCCTCTTCACCTTCACCGTGTGAACCTCACCTTTTCGTCCTACTACCATACCCTTCCCTATCGAAATGGCCATGATCACTATTTCTCTCTCCACACCGCTCCCATTCAGATCTCTCACTATCACTTTAAAAGTTTCCTGCCCATTCCCCTTCCCTCAATGTATCAATCTTACTATTTATTCTTCCACTACTTGCTCTCCTCTCCAAGCTACTCATTGTCACATTCTCCAGAACATGTTTCATTCACATTTAATGCATCACCAAATTTTATTAGTCTTTCTATTCTCAATCCTTCCCGCATCTGGTTGCATCAACTCATCTTTAGCCGCACGCACTATCTTACGCTTCCTTCCTCAATTTACTCACTACAACTTTCAGCTTGCTTGTACTGCCCTACTTAAAACTGTTACCATCACTCTCACAAACCTGTCCTTTCCCTTTCATTTCTGCTCAACATGAACTCCATTCTATTCTATTAATCTTCATCTACGATAAAGCACACCTAAAGATTATAAACTCGAGAAGACGTAAATGCGAAATAGACTTTCGATATATCCACTCATAGCTTTGACTCAGAAAATCAACTTTCAATTTTCTACCAATTCTCTTTAGAATCGCGTTCCTCGACCTATAAAACCTTTTGTCAAGTTTAAATGAAGCATCATTAGAAGCACCAACAAACGTTTAACGCTATGAACATTCATCCTTTTAGTGTTGGGAATAGTGCTTCTCGTCACAAACATAGTTGTTGCAAAATTGTTTTACCAGAATACTTTGGTGAATCTTTCTTCCAGCACTCGATCTCTATCGTCCTCTGATCGACGAAACGATGTTGAGGCAAATCAAACTCAAATTCAAACCTTCGGGCCCGAATGATCGCTACGAAGGTGCTTTTTTGAAAGCTCAGTTTCTTTTGATTCCTAGCCGATCAATAGAATTCTCAAGAAAACTTGACTTTAGATTCGAGTTCTTCGCCCTGAAAACCTTTTCTCCACGTTGAAAAGCCTGAAAATATGACTACTTTAACCGAGTGATAAGAGTTCCATTTTCGACCAATCAGAGCGCCGGCAGACCGACGAGCAATTTCTGT
Organism: Macrotrachela quadricornifera; assembly: GCA_022393335.1. Classification (NCBI taxonomy): domain Eukaryota; kingdom Metazoa; phylum Rotifera; class Eurotatoria; order Philodinida; family Philodinidae; genus Macrotrachela; species Macrotrachela quadricornifera. The sequence continues at coordinate 6,799 of JAJEKB010017737.1, forward strand.
TTTCCATACCGATCCTTTCACGATACACAATAAGAAAACAATACTGGTTGTCCCTATCATCGAATAAAACATCTCCAATAATCTAAAACACAGTACCAGAACAGTATGTTTCTCATGTACAATAACGAAAAACCACTTTTTTCAAATCCAATCGCACTATTTTTTAACCACTCAGACGCAGACACATCAATGAGCAATTTTCATTGTGGGTACCCGTCCTTTTCTGATTGATAATAGCAGCTGAAAATCTACAGTACCGCGCAGGGTAACCGTTGAGCACCTACGTTTATCCATATATTACAAGTAACGCTCGTCTAAAGATTCGCTCAGCTCTTCCTCGTAGAAAACGTGTTTCTAAACTACCATCAAGCTATATATTTATAAAATTAAAAAACCAAAGCCAGATTTAAGTTCCTCAACGCCAACTACCCTTGACCAAATTTCATAAAAAACCAATGCTTTTTATTAAAAATTTGTTGTTTGTCCGAAAACTTGATTTTCAAAAAATTTTTATGTAGTTGACTTCAAATTTGAATTCCTCGTGTTCAATTACCATTCGGTCAACTCATATAAAAAAAGTTTTTTTTGTAAAAAAAGTGATCCTTTGTGTAAAAAAATAGATTGGAAAAAAATCTCAAAAAACTAACATCAGATTCGGATTCCTCGACCCCGATTACCCTTCGGTCAAACCTTATAAAAATTTTACACTACTTGAGGATCTAAGGATACCCCAATATAAATTACATGAATATCTATCGGGATTTGAAAAGCTGTTTTTTGATTGGCTGAAAAAGTTGACCAATCAGAGCGCGGACAAACCGACGTGCAATTATGTTGCCAATACTCATCCTTACAGGATTGAGAACAAAACAGCCAACAAATATGAACAATAACCGCTGACTATCTATAGCATCACTTTCCCATAACTGTAAAGCTACTTATTTACTTACTTATCTTAAAGATTCTGAGGATTCCTCTGACAACACACCTATATATATATATATATAGACATCCAGACAATGACTAAAACACTGTCTAGACGGATGAGTCACCAGGGTCAGTCTAGACAGATGAGTCGTCACGGTCAGTCCAAATTTTTTTTTTGTTAAAAAATTAATTTTTTCCAAAATAATTATTTTTACCAAAAATTTATTTTTTTACCAAAAATTTATTAATACTTAATATACCGATTTTTTGTGAAAAAATAAAAAACTAATTTTTTCGTAAAAAGATTATTTCTAAAAAAAAACTAGTTTTTGGTAAAAAAATAATTTTTGGTAAAAAAATTAATTTTTGGTAAAAAAATAACTTTTTAGAAAAAAAAAAATTTTGGTAAAAAAATAATTTTTTAGAAAATAGAAAAAAAATAATTTTTTAGAAAAAAAAATTTTTAGTAAGACCCCTCGACTCCTGATAGTTGGGCCAACTTAACGACTGCTACACTACTGGTCTAGACGGATGAGTCATCATTAATAATAAAGTTCGAATTAAAGGTTAACCTTTAACCTTTGACCCCGGACAAACCGACGAGCAATTTCCGTTTCCTATACTCATCCTTTCAGGATTGAGAATAATTTCGTTACACTTTGTCATTGTCATTGTTCATAATTAAAAAACAATTAATTCATATTGATAAAAATCTTTTTTTTTTCTCGATCGATTTCTTTCATAACTTTCAAAACTAATTCTTCATTTTTTTTGTTACTTAATTCAAATAATTCTTTCTTTAGTGATGACAATTTTCATCCAATTAATTGCGTCATCAATACATATATATATAAAGTGAAAACAATAGAAAAAAAACATCTCAATATTATGACAAATAGTCATCTACATTCTCTTTTATTTATTTTCGATTTATTCAATAGAAATAATTCATTTAAATATGAGAAATATCAACAATTTAATCATAATTGTATTTGATATGAATTCATATTAGCACGAGAGAACACACAAACTTGCATGTGTAATTCGTTTGTTGAATTACTATTTCTATAAGCTGATTGAATTTGTGTTTTTACAATGTAAGTTATATGGTGCAGTTGGGATAGTTTTATTTTAGAAATTCTTTTTTATTGAAATGATATTAAAAGAAAGCTTAGTTTCATAAGTGTCGGCACAATATATAATTGTTATCTTTATTTAGTGGACATGAAGATATTCAGTGATTAATAAAATTAAAAAAAAATAATTTTTACTTAATTGAATAAATGTAATGAATGATTTTTTTGTCTAAGAGTAGAACATAAGGACTTTGAATAAATAATAATATTTGACGAAAAAAAATACAAGATTATTTTTCAATCAGCCAAGTTTGAATTTTTTGAACAAGGGACATGGGAATATTGAATGATTAAAAGATTCTAAAAATAAATAAACAATTTTTAATCATATAAATTTTGAGGGTGAGTTGTAAAGCACACCGTGATCGCGATTTCGTCCTTGCTAAAGGGACTCATCAGACGGTTTAACTCTAATATATAGAGGAAGTCTATTCTAATGATCCGTAGATCACAAATAAGATCTTCATATATAGTAAAGTGACCTGAAAGATATTTTCTAATTTAGAAGAATATCGACAGGTAAATTTATAGTAGTGGTGAGTTGTAAAGCACACCGTGATCGCGATTTCGTCCTTGCTTAAGGGTCTCATCAGACGGTGTAGCGGCTTAGTACATGAAGTAATCACGATGATGACAATTTTTTTATGTTTGGTTTGTGCAAGAAAATGCGGTAGAATAAGTGTTAGAAGTGTACCATAAGATAGTTTAAATATTTTAAAAGATGAGTTTGTGTTTGTTTTTAGTAATTACATATTGGAATGTTTACTTATTGGAAGTGAGAATATAGTTTTGGAAAGTGTTTGGAAGCAAAGCCCAAAGAGATGTCAGTTCTTATGGAACAGCATATATTCTTTTATATCGTATCTTTTTTTGAACATGGCATGGTGTCGGTTTGGTGTTTTATATTTTTGGCATTGCGCCCTTTGTGGAAACAGTGAGTAGAATCGGTTTTTTTTTTCGTCGCATTCGTTTGTTTGATAGCTTTGAATGTCGTACTTGAATATATGTTTTGAGGAAAGAAGATTTTTATTTTATGTTAGAAGTAATTAATTAGTTAAATAAAAGTATAGTAATTAAGAATAGGAGACAGTGTATGCATTTAATAGATAGAACAAATGGATTAAAAGGTTAAACAATATAGTTAACAGATAACAGAACAGAGTCAATATAATGAATAACAAGAGATAGTTGAAATCATATGACGAGTAGTTTTAAAATGTATGAAATGATTCAGCATTTTCTAAAATAGAATAAGAGAAATGAAATAAAATTAATGTATTTATTTACTGAGAAATTGTATGGAAATTTGTTTGTCTTACTCATTCGATAAATGCAAGCTTTTTGATTCCAAAACTTGTCATTGTTTTGATCAATTTGATTATTAGTACATGGTATATCTGCTAATGAGCCTTCATTTTCTGGATTAAGAAGTATAATAGCTGGTTGATGAACTTCCACCAGAGTTGATTTGCCACGATTGTTAATTGTCTATATTCGTATTACAAATAAAACATAATGCTAGAACTGAAAGGTATTATTAATATATACATAAATGAATTCGACCACCTTGAAGAAAAAGATTTTCCTTGTTTAGATAGCCCATATTTTCAAATTCATCCCATGGTATATTATTATATATGGTATAGTGTGCATATGGATTGAAAGTATCAGGAGTCCATTCATCCTCGTAATAATTATAAAAACCTGATAATGATTGAGCAAATCTTACTTTTCCTTATTTAATAAAATATATATAGAAATATAGAGAAAACTACATAAAAGTCAGATTATATATAGAAATAATATTGAATTTACCTGTATGGACGGGTCCAATTAAAATAAGACATTTTGCTTGTATGTTATTGAAGAATTCTTTTTCAATCCATTGATGATAAATTGTCCTAGAATAAATATTTTGTGAATGAAATAACAATTGAATGAAATAGTATTTAAAAAACTGAGGAATATCTCATGTTTTCATTGAGAATTCTAGTATACATACGTAAATTAGATGTACAAGTAGGAAATGATATAGGCCACATATAATGAGGTCGTATGTGACCAGCTTGATAGGCATCTCGTTGAGCTTGATGATTAATATGACGAAATGCAGCAAAAAATCTTTTTGTGAAGTAAAAAGATCAATCAATCATCTTATCAATGAAAAAGAAAAATGAAATAAAAAATACAAACTCTTCTTGACCGGCTTGAAATATATCTGGTAAGTAGAGAAACATTTCACTTATAGCTCCATCCACTGTTGTTTTGGCTAATTCACAAAGTCTATTGATAATTTTTGTCTCTTCATCATTAAATTCTTTATTGGCAAGTCGTTGAAAAAGGGCCATTTTTGATAATAATGTTTGAGATGATCGAATTTTTTTGTCTCTAAATAAAGAAAAACTCTATTAGTATTATTATTACGAGAAGAACAATGTCTACATACTTGGAACTGTTGTTATGACAGTTGAAAAAAAAGTGGACTTAATGTGTATATATCTACAATGAAGAAAGAAACAATGTAGAACAAATAAGTAGAAGAGAAAGATCAGAAATAAATGAAAATTGAATAAATCTTGAGGGTGAGGATGAGTAGTTATAGCACATCGTGATCGCGATTTTGACCTTGCTAAAGGATCTTATCAGATAATTAAATTTTTTGTATATGTTCTGGGAAGCTTTTTGTTGTTTTTGATTGGAAGGGAAGTTGCATATGTTAAATATTTGAGGTTATTCGAGAAGGTAGAAAAGTGCTTTTAACATTTCTAGGGTTGTTTGAAACTGAATTCGTATATAAGGATACGTGGTTTGTTATGGTTTTATTTCTTATTAAAATATGTATGACAAAGAAAGAAACAAAGACATAAAGATATATGAGTTCATATGAACGATTGTTTGAAGCGTTTTTGTAGTCGTGTTGATTGTTCATCTTCATTGTTCCGTTTGAATGAGATCGTTGGATGTTGCTGATGGTTGTCCGGAGTTGGGAATGTTGCTGTCTGTTTCATTTTTGGCATCGGAGTCACTCTCGTAATTTTCAATAACATGTTGTTGGTTTTGTGGTTCGGTATTGTTAGTTGCTTTGGTTAATATATCACCATTTTGGTTTGTATTGTTGTCTTTTTTAGGTGATAATTGACCTGAATTATGTAAGTGGATATTGTTGGTAATGGTAATTTGAATTTGTTTTGGTTGACAGTCCTTGTTGTTTTGAAAAACTACGAAGAAGCATGAGTTTATGCATTAGCATTTTGAACAGTCATATTCTTTGTTTTTATGGTTCATGATACTTACAAATGTTGTTTTCGATGAATGGTTTTTGATTATTCGCAATTTGATGAATATCGGTTGGATTATTTGCCATTCGAATGAAATTTGTGAATGAAAATCTGGAATGAATGAATCAGTTTAGATTGTTTGATTTTAGTGATTGTTTGTACGTAACATGTGCGCTATATACAAAATTGATCTTACCTTTGTACGTGTGAAAAATGGAATAGAATCGAGCAATATTAAGAATGAAATAATCTAGAATAGAGGATACTAAAAGCACATGAATATTTTCGTGTTGATAGAACACGTTTCAGAGGTTATGTTTTATTTTTCATTAAAATGTGGAAGATATTTTTACAAAAGAAAAGTTAGTCTATAGATATAATGTATTTTTAGTTCAGTTTTGAGTAACTGGTGGATTGATAATAAGTACAGCTGTGAATATACGTGATTGATCTTCTTCAAGAGCCCATTTAAGTACTCGACAATGTAAATAGTGTCGATGAGGCTCACGCATAAAATTGGATAGCATGTCTTCGATTTTATCATATAATTCATCGGCTTCTTTCACTATTAAACTTGTGGATCCTATTGAAATTGATGATCCCCAAGAGACAAATGACGTTGCTGGTGATGATACCACTCCACTATTATTGTTGGTATCAATAGGTACTTCTTGTTGTTGCTCTTGATTATTAATTTGAGCGGTTAATGGTGGAGTGAATGAATTCATTAATTGATTTGAATGATGGTGATTGTTATTTTGTTGAATATTTGGATCAGTCATTTATAAAATGGTTGGATCTATGTTGTTTAGATATGAGAGTAAAATATTATTCTATACGCCAAAGAGTTATGCTTACATTTTTGATTAAAATGCCTAGAAATTTTGAAATTGTGCAATATTTGAAAAGTTACTATAAAAGTAATATGTGAAATCTAGAATATAGAAAAACAGAATATTTTAAAAATAATTTAGAAATGAAATATCTGTATATGAAAATTTATTCGAATAACATTTCAAAATGTTTGACAATATTACAAACGAAGTACAATAAACAACAATACAAGTTACAGAATATCATCAATCAAGTTTGAGGACGTCGACGCACTAATTCTTGAGTCAAATTATCACTATTTCGATTTCGCACAATAAGTTTTGTATGGATAACTGGTGTATATTGAAATATTTTATTCCATAATTGATGAATATCTTTTTTATATGTTGAAAGTCGCTCCTCATGTGTGTAATGAATAATCAGATTGTTATTCCATTTCGATTCTTTTTCAAGTCGTTCTTTAATTAATAAATCAGTCATTTCTTCTTTAGAATTAGGATCCATTGTTTTTGCTAATCGTGAAGCTATTTGATATTCAGGAATAGTTGGTTTATATAATAATTGACGACGTATAGCAGCATAATCATTTTCATTATAAATTATTGGTAAAGCCGATGATGTGACCAGATAATTATCGAAAAATTTTTTGAATCGACTATAAATGAATCTTGATGGATAGCCATAATTAAAAATGAAGTAGTGTAAGAATGGGAATGAAAATTGAATAATTACCCGTTATAGAGTTATATTAAATTGATTGAACGTTATTCTTCATTAAACACTGATAATTTAGATGAATAACGAACTGCTCGTAGAAGTGCAGTATCAATAATATTTCGGAAAATATGTCGAGTATGATCAGATTGAAATGGTACAGCATATGGTTCAGCTGCTTCTTTATGATAGACTGATGTGATTAATTCACCATTACTATTTTCAATTAATACATCCAGAAATGATACACTTGCCAATTTGACGAACTAATTTAATATTTGGATGGTAATTATAGGCTTCATCTAATATTTGATTAATTTTATCTAATGTTTCATTTGAAGTAAAGAAAATATCATCAATATACCTAAGAATAATATGAGATAAAATAAAATGCTACTTCTTTAATAAATGATAAATACCGGCCATAAATTTCATTCGATGCTTGTTGTTGTTGAACAAATTTTTGTTCCCATTTCCACATGAAAATATTAGCTAATGTTAAAGTAAATGCTGAACTTATTGCACCACCAAGAATTTGTCGATAGAATTTCTTTTCATAAATAAAAACATTTTCTGTAAGAACAATACGAGCTAATTTTCGAATGGCATCAATTGGAATGCCTTTCACTTTGTGATAACCATGTTCGAGAAGAAATTCTGTAAGAATATTTAGTGATTTTTCTTGTGGTAACATTGTATATAAATCTGTAATATCAAATGTACATAAATAAGTAGTTGATTGAAAATAACCATTTGTAACATATGTTTGAAGACGACGAATCAAATCAACACCATCAATGATAGTTGTTGAACGGACATGTTTATCAAATAATGGACGAAGTAGTTCATCTAATAATTTTGAAATACCAGTTGTTGGTGTATTCATTGATGAGACAATTGGTCTCAATGGTGTTTCTTCCTATTTCAGAAACAAAAAGAAAATGTGAAAAGCGAGAAGTAGAAAAGATATTATTCAAAAATTACCTTATGTGGTTTTGGAATAAAATATAAACAAGCTGATGCAACTTTGTCTCGTTTTGGCATCATTTTATTAA